>JAKTSL010000009.1:0-242853 GCA_030580175.1 Diutina pseudorugosa | reverse complement strand
ACCTGTGTGAAGGGCTCATGGTGAAGATGCTCCACGGCACCGATCTGTGGTACGAACCCAGTAAAAGACTGCGAAACTGGCTCAAGCTCAAGAAGGACTATCTTGCTGGCGTCGGCGACTCTCTCGATCTTGTGGTGGTGGGAGCTTACCACGGTAAGGGTAAACGTACCGGTGCGTACGGCGGGTTCTTACTTGCTCTGTACAACCAGGATCTGGGTGAGTATGAAACCACCTGTAAGATTGGGACTGGGTTCTCGGACGAGATGCTTGCTGAACTTTACTCCAAGCTTCTGCCGACAGAAATTTCGCAAGCGAAACCGTTCTATGTTTACGATACAAACAATAGTAACGCCAAGCCCGATGTGTGGCTCGAGCCTACCACCGTTTTCGAGGTGCTTACAGCCGATTTGTCGCTCCTGCCGGTTTATAAAGCTGCCCACACCGAGTACGGTAAGGGGATCTCCCTTCGATTCCCCAGATTCATTCGCATTAGGGATGATAAGGGGCCCGAGGATGCCACGCTGTCAACCCAAGTAGCCGAGTTCTACGAGAGACAAGCTAGTGTTCAGTAAACCATCCTTGATGGCTCTATATCCATCTTACGAACACATATTAATGAATAACGAACTTTAAAAACAAATAGTGATGAAGACATACTCCAACACTAAATGGTCTTGGTTCTGTAAAGGGTGTGTGGTGATGCAAAAAGAGAAGCCCAATGCGGGGCTCGAACCCGCAGCCTTGAGATTAAGAGTCTCACGCTCTACCGATTGAGCTAACCAGGCATTTCTGATTTTTCTGACGTTAGAATTAATAGTACAAAACTTTGATGGTGTACGATTGGACTTGCATGGTTTTGTACGTTTTTAAGCTACCTATGGGTGGTACACTCACTATTATGTTACTCCTATAATATTCAGCTTGCTAGGGCTAATTTTACCCACATTATCTCCAACATTCTTTTACTATCTTTTGAGTTTTGACAAATTAATCCATAACTGTAGTCAAGTCAATCACAAATTCACTGTGATTCAACAGTCTTGTATAGTTTGCGCGAGAAAAGGCTTCTGCAGAAGTCAAACTCAGTGTAATTTTTAATATTTGACAGACATTGCCTTAATAAAACTTCAAAAGCCACACGAGCACACTCGCTTACACTACACTTATCGATGGTAATCACACCGCCCAACCTCATCGCGAAACATTTTCTTTTTTTTTCTCCGAGCAGACTCGTTCGACCACTCGAAAACATACTTACGATGAACTTCGGCGGTGGCAGTAATGCCATGAGGTCTTGGACTCTTAGTTTGGCCCACGCTTTCCAACTCATAGTTAGATAATCAGGGAACATGTCATTACTCATGTAAACCCACGAAAATCGCCATGATTAGAGTCATCCCACTACGTACAGAACAAAAAAGATAGAAGCACGGATCCCAAATGCAATTGCTTCATCATTTGCAACTCCTGAGGCTCTATGGAACAAAAAACATGCGCAAACCCGGAATCGAACCGGGGGCCCAACTATGGCAAAGTTGGATTTTACCACTAAACCATTTGCGCGGCTTATATTATAGCTAACGGGTGGCCATACGTCAGGGGCAAAAAATATGTCAAATCGCCCCAGGGCTCAAACTAACATCAAAACAAAGTCGATTTTCGAGTTCGTATGAGTGTAATATTGATATAACACATAAAGCCGTATTATATTAATCGCTATTTATAATTACTTGCTCTTTTAGCTTCAGCGGTCGCCTAAAATGCGTGCATGCTATCTTGCCTTCTCAATTCGACTATTTTGTGTTATCTTAGATTATGCAACGGCTGCTTTCGAAAAGACGTCTATCTATTTGACAGAGCCTTCGTTTTCCCATATTTCTTGTGAAAGCTATCAGAAGACTGACTTTTACGTCAAACCTATGAGATCAAGAAGTAGTCATACTATAGACGTTATAAATCCTAGTTATCTTTCATGGCAACTGATGATATTTGGTTACGACAATATACTTGGAACTTGACCTTCCAGCCGTACCTCGACAACAAAAGCGCAAAGTCCTTTTCAGACGACGAGGTGCCCAAGGTGTTCCACAACTTGTGTGAAACATGTCGCCACAAAACGGATGCGCGGCACCGAAGTGGCATTTTTGACCAGGCCATTCGTAATCACTTGCCACCACCATCATGAGACTTACCCTTGGAGATGAGTCTTACCCTGGGAGAAATCGCCGAGTTCAAGTTCATGCAAACTGACCCTAACTGGGCCAACTTTTTGTACAACAAGTAAACCATTCAGATCGAGCTCTTGGTTTTGGTGGGACGATTTTGACAACAACTTTGTCGACAACTACGTCCATATATTGCGGGCAGCGGTGAACCAAAACCGTGACGCCGTGCACGGGCTTTTGGTGAGACTTGACTTCTTGGCCAGGCTCGACTTGAAGAAAATTACCGAGTGCCACGTCGACTCGGTGATGGTGCTGGAGGAAGCGTTTTCTCTCAACGATAACCCCGGCCACAGCTTTGACATTAGCAACTAGACCATTATCGACCAAGTGCGGTCGAACATCGGTGTCATGTTCTAGGAACAGTTGACGCCGCCGCCGGAAGAGTACTACTCTTTACACCTAAAGTTGGTGGGAGTAATGAGTAAATAAACCATTTATGTCGCCACATTTGTCAGTTAAGCACCAATCAACTTTCTCCGAGCTTTTTCCTCATTCCTTATCTCATATTAATCACCATTGTTCAACATTCACAATATGATACTCAAATCTACAATTAAAGTTTTTGTATGATGGCATTGAAAGCCACCGATAGCCATTATCAAGTTCAAACTTATTTAATTACATGTTAATGTCATACAGGATCAAACAGTCACACTTACTGTCGGTTGATTTGTGGCCATTAGCGAGTGAATGCGATTTTGTACATTGTTTTCTTGATCAAATGGCACCTTAACCATAGCACGAAGCCGTTCACGGCATCAATGGGCATAAGGCACCATCGTCACATTGGTAACGGTCCGCCCGCAACCGTTGACCCCGGCAGGGTCGCTTGTGGTCGATTAGCATGTAAACGAAATGACTCATGAGTCCAACAAGTAACCGTCCGGATTTTATGACTCCAGCAAAGACTTCCATCCCCTTAGAGCAGTCAATTATGTTAGCAAGATCGGAAGGGTTAACCAAAGCGACTACGATAAAGAACATATAGTTATGTTGGCATTGCCAAACTAAAGTTCAATTTCATAGATGTATTTACAATTACCATTATGGTTGTTGTCAGGAAACCCTTATATATTCGGTATGTATACTTCTTGTATACTTCAGTTGTAAGTGAAATAATTGTTTACATTTAGCAGTTAGGACTTCTACAATAACCTTGAAATGTTCAATCTCACTTGATATATGCGAGGCTATACACTTCATTAAGTAGAGCGTATACCCTAACTTTACAATTAATCTGAGCTTCGTACACCCCAAGCATGAAAATTGTGACAGCTCAAAAATAGAGAGCATACTTATTGTCCGGATTCGGCCCGTTCGGACTGAGTAGGGAGGCTTTCTGAGACAGTTTTCCCAGGTTGTTTAGGCGACATATCGATAGTGGAGGTCGAATATAGGTCGTCTGTTAGGTTTGTCGGTTAGACAGGGTTAAGCTGAGCTTAGGATAATATAGGGGTTAAAATTTAGTATAACAATTCACGATAATTAACTAGATACTGAATCTCCAGTTAAGGGATGATAGAGATCATTGTGTGCAGAACCTAGTTTTCTGACACTTATAATGAAAAGACATCATTCACGAACAACTGAATACTCCATTCGACATCTTTCAATCTATTCTCTAACGCTAAGCGAATAAGAATGACAGAAGTAACATAAGAGCTAAGACTAAACAAACCAGTAGAACTATTATTATTACGGCAGTTCCTTATCGAAAGTTGTAAGAACAACACTGAAATCAATATTATTTCCAGATCACGCAATGTTGTTTACTTCACGAAACTTATAACAATGATAAGTAATACGACAGCAAGAATTAAATAGCCACAAATACACCATATTTGTATCTATTAAAGAAATATCAATTGATTTCTATAAATATTGGATGTAATACTGCTTTAAAGTGTTTGGATACAAATTTAACATGAGATCTAAAGAAAAGTCTAATGTATCGTTTCATCCGTCCGAAGGTCATAATGACGTTTTAGAAATTTTGGTGTGCGGGTCAATGGTCTAGTGGTACGATGCCTCCTTCGGGTACAACCGAGCACTTAGATGTGCGAAATTGGAGGAGATCCCGGGTTCAATTCCCGGTTGACCCCACCTTTTTACCTTTTTTATTTATTTCAAGACCTAATGCCAGACAATCCAAGTAAATCAACTCACTTGTATTTTTATGGCTCTTTTGTCGTTGTGGAATTGCTCTTTGGTCTTTGTTTGTGGTTGCTTTAGTAGCACGTCCTGCACACGGAGCTCATCTCATTGAGCATTTGTCATCGAGCATCCACCACGGGGACACTTAAGATGAGTGATATCAAGGAATTGGAGGAAAACGAAGTCGGTCAGGTTGTCGAGCTTAATGATGACCGTGCTCCCAGTGACGATGAGATGGACGAGGACGTCGACGTGTCTGAGCAAATGGAAGAAGAGCCGATCGTGCTTGACTTGCTGAATAACTCTTGGACCTACCTCGAGCACGGTGACTCCGTGTTCGTTGTCGAACGCCACCCGAAGTTGCCATTGGTTGTCTCGGGTTCGGCTGATCATACCGCCAAGTTGTGGACGACTCACAAACAACCTCCGGTGGTTGTCACCACCATCGACCACAAGGAATCGGTTACTGCCGCCAAGTTCACCGCTGACGGCAACTACGTCATCACCGCTGACATGGCGGGGCTCTTACAAGTTCACCGGACTAAGAACGGGGAAAAGTGGACCAAGGTGGGCGATATCGAGGAGGTGGAAGAGATTCACTGGATCGCCACCCACCCGTCGCAAAACTACTTTGCCTTTGGCGCCAACGATGGCTCGGTGTGGGCCTACCAGATTGAAGACAATGATTTGACTCAACTCATGACTGGCTTTTCTCATACGTTGGACTGTAACGCGGGCGTGTTCCTTGACGACGAGGAGACCATTCAGTTGGTGACGGCGTCCGACGACGCCACCGTTGTTTGCTGGAATGTTATCACCGGTCAACCCATCTACAAATTGACTCCCCTCGAATTCAAGGGGGTAGAATCACCGTGGGTGGCGTTGGCGGCTCACTCGCACATGGTGGCGGTTGGTGGTCGTGACGGTCAACTTGCTATTATCAACAACCAGACCCATAAGATGGTTAACACCTTACAAGTGATCAATAATGAAGACCACGACCTGTTGTCGATTGAAGCGCTTGCGTGGTGTGACCTGATGCCGTTGTTGGCGGTGGGTGTCGTTCATGGTGACGTGTTCTTGTTTGAAACTCAACAATGGCGGTTACGTAAGCTGTGGACGACGGAAGCCCATGAAGATTACGAAAATGCCATCACCCAGATGGAATTCGAGCCCAAGAGCCACGTGTTGGTGGGGTCGCTGACCAACGGCAAGGTGTACCGGTGGGACGCTCGTCTGGGCACGGAAATGTTCGTCGGCGTCGGTCACAACATGCCGGTGTTTGACTTCACCATCATGGATGATGGCAAGCTTGTTACTGCTGGCGACGAAGGCGTTTGTTTGGTTTTCAATCCTCGCGAGCAAGCTGCCGCTACCACCAGTCAATAATCGTTCTATAGAGGGTATGGATTACAAATGGACAAATGGGTTAACATATATTGGTGTTTGAGAGACTTCTCAGTGATATACACTAGAGACAACGGGCAGGAGAGATGACTTAGTACATCATTCTCTTGTTTTTGAGCCCTTGAGGCGGCTTGGCCGCGGTGGTGATGGGGACGGTGGTGATGGTAGAGGGAGCGGTACCAATGGGAGTCAACGTCGAGGTGGTGTTGGGAGCAGTGCCAATGGGAGTGAAAGTGGAGATGGAGCTGGGGGCAGTGCCGATGGGGGTGAAGGTCGAGGTGGTTTTAGGGGCAGTTCCAATGGGAGTGAAGGTGGAAGTGGTGGCGGGAGGAGCACTGGGTTCAGCCTTGGTCGAGGGCTTGGGCTTGGGGTCAGGGCTCTGGCTACCGATGGCACTGGTGACCCAGACGAGGACTTGCTTGAGAATGTCACCAAGGTTGTCACCCAACCACTTGAACGCCTTGTCAATGTAACCGTTGTCTCTGGCCCACACGTACACCTTGCTAACAACTTGCCAGGCAAATTCACCCACCGCTTGCAACGCCTTCGACACTTGTTCGGGGTGGTCCTTGACGTACTGAGCCACCTTTCCCCACACCGTCGACAAGATCGAGCTGACGGTGTCGGCAAAGTCACGAGCCGACAAGGTGGAGTCTTGGTCCATGGTTTCAAGCATAGTCATGAGTCTCTTGACGTGCATGAGAGTTTCGGCGGTGTCGTCCCGCTTACCTTGAGGAGCAGCGGTAGCGGTGGGAGCCACCGTCGACGTGGTCGGCGAGGGAGAGAACCAGCCAAGCACAAGGTCCACCACCCACTTAAGGGCGTTGTAGAGCCCGTTTCTGAAGTTTTCGTTTTCCCACAACGACTTGACGATGCTCTGAATGAGCCCCGAGTCCCAGATGGCCTTGAAGAGGGTGGGCAAGTACAGGATCACCTTGTTGATGATCGCCGACCAGTCAACGTCGTCACGCTTGGCCAATTCGGCAAACATGGTGCCGTCGAATTCGCGCTTGATGTGTTGGTTCAACGCTTGGTTGACAGCATCACGCTTCTCAAGGTCGATACCTCTGGTGGCAATCGAGTACAACTTTTCCAAGTTGGCGACGATATCAGCGTCTCTCTTTTGTTCAGTTTGGACCTGAGCGGTGGCAGTGGCAGCCAACAAGGCGGCGGCGGCGGTAGTGGAGAACTTCATTTTGAGCGAGTGTGTAAGTTTACGGATTTGTCTCAAGAATTGTCGCCATTTATATATATTTTACTCTAGTGTTAATTAAGGTTTATTGGTAATCTACCCCTGATGCAGCCGTTTCACAACCGAATTTGTGGCGGGCTCCGGTTTGAGATAATGATTTAGCCAATACAGTGGTTCCGCTAATCTAAAATTATTGGTGTTGATCGTGACAATATACAACTATTCAGTCAAGGCAACGTGATTACAGAAGCCCGGTTTCGCTGCCACTTGTGATGGTCAAACTGTACATAGAGACCAAGATGGTATGCGGGAACTATTTTCGATTATTCAGGCGTACCCAAAATATTATTCACGCGACAAAAGCCACCATCGTATCGAATGCATTGTCCTCCCTAAATAGATTGATTACACCGGAACGAGACGAAGATCAAACAACTTTTCAAGGGGTTAAAGATCTCCCACGGTTCTTTTTTTGACGTAACCCTGAGATTTCGAGTTAATTTGCCGACTTGAATTTCGTCAAATTGAGGTGAGGAATTTAGCTACCAGTCAAACGTGTCTCACGTTCGCTTACCGATGACAGAACTAACGAAAAATAGAACTTTGGGACAATATGATAAGCTGCTCGTCTTTACGGCTTTGCCACTCAAAAAGACATGTTTAGGTCGCCGGCTTAGTGTCCCAGGCGAATGTACAAATTGTCACCAAAACCCGGAATCTTGACGTATTTAGAGATCTACGGACTAATTTGGATTCAGGTACCGTATTGTGTACAGCCACACCATGTTTACGCGACCCCGCCCGGAAAATCAATCAGGTAAAATCGCGACCCAAAAAGGAAAAATACGATAGTTACCATAGTTAGCTCGGCTAAAGTTGGGGTCTGCCTCGTTTTATAGACTTTACGCCGTCGTGTAAATGGTTATAGTGCTCGGATCGTGACTTACCTTTGGCACCGCGTCGCTTGCAGGTTTTAGTCAAAGCAGGGACAGTCGTGGTACCTGAGCTCACTACGCACACGATACCCTGCTAGGTGGACCCATATACTCTACGATCAGATTACTACGACCATTCCTAATGATAAGGATCAGCAACCCTTGGGTCAACCTGTTCTGAAATCTAATTTCCCGCTTCCAAACTAGACATAATTGTATCTTCAACGCCTCGGTTGTTTCATGCATACTTGATCGAAGATAATGTCAATTTTGGTGATATTCTAGCGATTAGCAAGCGTCCTTAGAGTATCACGGTTGTGATCAACACATCTGACGCCATTTAACTGTCAATTTTGCCCCCTTGCTGACGTGGCGTTGTGAGTATTGTACATGTCTTTTGTGTTTGTCCCCCGTTTGGTGACCGTTTGCGAGCTTCTCAAGCAAAAACTACTTGGCATTGAAGGGGGAGCGGGAACAACCATCAGAAAAGAATAAATGTGATGGTACAAGCCTCCAGTAGCATCCACGACTCATTAAAGGCCGTGGCACTTCCTCGGAATATAGGAGGGCGCTCAGAATCGGAAGGTTGATAGTTGTTTGCTTCCGAGCCGAGGATCAAATATCCCCATTTATCCGAGATGGGCCGATGGCCGTTTCAGCATAACAGAGGCACAGCCGATACGGATCGGAGATGAGTCGATATCTTGAAGCCGATTGTCGAATAAATCTCAGATCCTTACCACCAAATAGACCCGTTTATGGTAAAAACTTCTCGACGACGACGGGGCACTGGCGTCATCTCAGACAAAATCTCGATCCCTGTGCAGGCATGGCGTCTATTGTGACCCGGCTTACCATTTGCCGACGATGCCCTGCCACCACTGCGTTTACTTATTGTAGAAAACAGTCTTGCTCGACCTGCTCTGTACCCCTCGGTGATCTATCACATGGAGTTACGCAGGTGACTATTAAATTCGCAGCTATCAAATGTTCGCGTGGCATTTGCCGTTTGCCAACCTGCTCCGATGCTTGCCGTAAAGAAAGCCGTGGGAGGGCTTCTACGTCTGGGACCGGTTCCTAAGCACGTCGGTATCATCATGGACGGCAACCGCCGCTACGCCAAAAACCACAAGATTGAGCTCAAGGAGGGCCACAACCTCGGGTTCGAGCTGATGGCCCAGATCCTCGAGTTGATGTATGAATGTGGCGTCCAGTGTGCCACCGTCTACGCCTTTTCCATAGAAAACTTCAAGCGGTCACTGTACGAAGTGGCGTGGCTCATGGAGCTTGCAAAGAACAAGTTACTGCAAATCGTCGAAAATGGCCAGCTCTGCAAAAAGTACGGGGTCAAGGTCCGAATCATCGGTAACACCCTGTTACTTCGAGAAGACGTCCGCGAGGTATTGAACCGGGCCGAAGACATTACTAAAGACAATACCCGCGCCATCCTCAACGTATGCTTTCCTTATACTTCTCGCGACGAAATGGCGACCCTGATCAAACGAACAGTGGAACAAAGTTTGGAGAGCCACGAGCCCATTGACGAACACACCATCACCAACAACTTGTACACGTCCGAGTGCCCGCCACTCGAGCTTTTGATACGCACCCTGGGTACCTACCGGCTACTGGACTTCTTATTATGGCAATGCGTACTGCCCGATTGTGCGGTGGTGTTTGTCGACAAGTTATGGCCCGAGTTTAGTCCGTGGGACTTGGTCAAGATTTTATTACAGTGGAGTTTCAACAAGTACTGGTACGGCCATGGCAACGGCGAGGTGGCTCCGCACACCCGCGAGGAGATCGCGTCCTTGAAGGACTCATCGCAAACGGCATTGGAATAGTATAGAGAGATTAATAGATAATAAGCACGAGCCGTTGTCTCCCTTGGCCTCGGGCGTCCATCGACTATGACTTTTGTGCGTGCATCGAAAAGTAACCTCTTAAGTTGTCGCCGCTCTGACTCAAAAAAAAAAAAAAGCTTCTAACGTATTCAAGTCATGGACGAAACAAATCAAAGATTACCGGATTAATTTTCACATTGGTAACTGGTCGCCGTCGCCGTCGCCGTCGACGTCGACGTTATCGGCCATCGCATCAGCCACTTACAATGACAATGCGTCACGTGAGTCACACCGACGGTAACCGCGCAAAAAACGTGGGAACCCTGACTCATCCACCACCACCACCCACCTACAAACTTAGCGATGGACTTGGTTACCCAGCTTCCCGACCGGCTTCTATTTGCCGTTCCCAAAAAGGGGAGATTATATGAAAAGTGCTGCCAGTTGTTGAGCGGGGCTGACATCCAATTTAGACGGTCCAACCGGTTGGATATCGCCCTCTGTACCAACTTGCCGATCGCTCTCATCTTCTTGCCCGCCGCCGACATCCCCGTGTTCGTGGGCGAAGGTCAATGTGACTTGGGTATCACCGGGCTCGACCAGATCAAGGAAGCCGACATGTACGACAACGTCAACGATCTTTTGGACTTGAAGTTCGGGTCGTGCAAGTTGCAGATCCAAGTGCCCGAACGCGGCGAGTTTTCCGACCCCAAACAGTTGGTGGGGAAGAAGATCGTGTCGTCGTTCACCAAACTTACTCGCGACTACTTTGAACAACTCGAAGGCACGTCCGACCTCGCTACCAAGATCCGGTATGTTGGTGGCTCCGTCGAAGCCTCGGTGGCCCTTGGGGTCGGTGACGCCATTGTCGATCTTGTTGAATCCGGCGAAACCATGCGTGCTGCTGGTCTCAAGCCCATCGAGACGATCTTGTCGACGTCCGCTCACTTGATCTCGTCCAAACACGCTAAGCACCCCGACTTGGTGGACAAGATCCAACAAAGAATTGAAGGGGTGTTGGCCGCGCAAAAGTTTGTGTTGTGCAACTACAATGCTCCTCGTTCCATCCTTTCGGAAGTGCTCAAGGTCACTCCTGGTCGCAAGGCGGCCACGGTGTCGGTGTTGGAGCTGAATGGTAATGCCGACGGCGAATGGGTGGCGGTGCTGGCGATGGTGGAAGCCAAGCGGATCGGTGACATCATGGACGAGTTGAAGCAAGCGGGGGCGTCGGACATCTTGGTGTTTGACATCAACAACTGTAGAGTATAAAAACGCACATAGACTATAGACATATCCGTTATCATCCAAATAATGCAGCTTGACTAGTCAACTATTTTCAATCCAAGCAAGGTTATCGTCTTTACCGTCAGTCATCACCCACATACCATTTGAGTCGAATCAAATAACGTTCGAAGACAGAAAGCTGGAAGGTACCATGATAAACTCATAAACCACCCAAACGGATTTCGTTTGTCCTCAATGTGATTAAATCAGTCTTATCAACAAAATAAATCCCAAACTGATTAATTTGATAATATGTCAAAAGTCATTTGTGTTACACGTCTATCAAAGCAACGCGTATCCTTAGGTGCGACGCGCAGAGCCATGCTCGATTTGGCTCCAGGAGCCAACCACATATTCCGACAACAAGGAGGTGTGGCTTTTTACGGGTATGCTTATTTTCATAACAGTCCCTACCACAATCAGATTTGTCCCGTTCTCGGCGTCGATTTGAACGATGCAACGCGCCTATGGAATATCTACGGCTACCAACTTAAAGCCATGACAAACTGGGGCAATACTCAGTATATCCTTATATCCAATTGGCCGTTGAATCTTATTGAAGTCCTGGGAATAGTTGTTGGCGTCCACAAGGCCAGACCAAGTGGAGAAGACATGATTGTGCTACTTGACGATAGCAGTGGCTCCTATATCAAGTGCTGGATACCCATCAGTGTATACAAAAAGCTGGACTTAGACGCTGAATGGGACAAGAACTACGGTCGCTTCTTGCAAGTCAAGGGGCGAGTGTTTAGTGAGTTTTTGGGAGCCACGCGGTCGACTCGAGTGGATGCGATGGAGATGTCACCTCTGGTCGCGGGACCCGGGGCGTTCTCTCGTCAATATTCGTCGTGGCGACAAGCATTGACGTTCCGACAACAGCTATTGGCAACGCCCTGGGATTTTACTCCCGTGGGGCGATCTCCAGGGTGTGCCTTTGATGGTGGCCATGATTACAACGAAATTAGAACCCAATTACCCAGAAGTGATGATAGCGTATGCCTTTCGAAGATGAACCAAAGGCGACACACGCCAAATGGACGTATCAGCTCCAGTCAGCCGGCACTTAGTCGGACGCCCTCGCGAGCAGTAGCCTCGCAGAATCGAAATGGTATTAACGGATATGCTTCACCATCACCGACTCCCTGTACTAATGGAGCTACAACAGATCTATCCACTAGGACAACCTTACCGGTGGTGATGACCACTATCTGTGAAGTGATGGCGGACAACAAGTTTGAGCCCATGACTCTTGGGCTGTTGTTCACTTCAGACGTGGTGGCAACGGCAATCAAAAATTATACCAACTTTCTTCGCCGAGGCCAGCAAGTGAATAACCTCAAGGAGCTTACTTACAAGTCTGTGTTCAAACAAGTATGTCGGAGATTAGTCGAAACCGGGGTTATGGTTCGCAATGATGACACCTCTGACGGAAGCAACCGAACCTGGTTCGATCCGAGTCCGCTTCGACTAGTGTATGCGGTTATCTTACGCCAGCTTCGGCAAAATCTGTTGGTGACAGGGGAAATTGTCGACTTTCTTCACACTTCCGGCCTTTCGATCACGGTTCCATTATTTGATAGCCTCGTGGAAGCAGTGATCAAACGGTTTGGACTCGGACAATGGCAATGCCGCATGGGTCAGTGGCAACTAATATTATCTACATGACCATTTGCTCAACGAAGACATTGATGCTTTTCTGGAAGAGCTAAATTATATGTTTTTTGTTGTTAACCAGCACCGAGTGGCAAATCAAAGCTACCCGAGGAGATGAATCAGACACCCGCCGAACGGAATCGTCGCTGATCTTTTGACCCCACTACTCCATTGCTGGATGCTTCTGTGTATGATAATTGATGGCAATTGAGCCAGTCGCGACGATGAAGATTCAAGGCAATCGCCTCCTACACTATGACGCTCGTTACGAATGTGACGTTTATAACTATATCATGGATCATTAATCGTTTAGGCCGACGCTTGAACGGCGGGAGCCAGCGACGCTTCGGCGGGAGGCAAGTCCAGCGGGTCCTCGCCGCCGATGGCCTTGACCCCATCCTTATCGACCACCTTAAGATATACCCCCTTAAAGTCAATGGGCATTCTCAATTCAAGCTCCTTTAAACACATATCCATCAACTTAAGCCCTTCGTCCACCGACATCCCTTCCTTGTAGTGCTTATCCAAAAGCGAGGTACAGTAGAAGCCAGCGTAGCCGTGGGCCCCGTAGGGAAGCTCGGTCATGGTACCCAAGTAGTCGATCCACGTCAAACTGGGCTTCGACGTCTTGGGGTCGAACCCCGCCACCAAACAGTTGACTTGGTAGGGCTTTCTCAGTCTGATCGAGGTGGCAAGCTCCAGCCGAATGAAGTGGGTGCACGCCAACGGACTTAATTCGTGGCCCTCTCTCATGGTGTGCAATTGCACGTTGGCTTGGACGTACTCGGCAAAGTGGACGGTGTCACCAGCTTCCCCAGTGAAGGCAATAAGGTTGTGGGTATTGAGGACGCGGGTCTTGTCATCGTTGGCCTTGAGAACCGAGATACCCCGGGTGGCCGCCTTGGAGGTGGCAATGATCGTGGAGTCGGCCACTCTGATGCCTAAGATGATATCCATGGTGTGGGTGGCAACAGGCGTAGCGAGCGGCTTTTTCGCACCGCACCCACAGGAGCTCCCCCACGGCGAATCCAAAACAGAGTACACCGAGAATTGAAGTTACATGTGTACGGTCGTAATAAACTCGTAAACCATCTGATCCATTAGTGCTATTGTAATATCATTATCGTATGTAATTTCTAGTTCATCTGTCGTAAAAATTGAAAGCTTAAACTTATTTGAGTTGCTTGATCTTCTTTTCAATCAAGGCATCCAATGCCTTGGCCACGGCAGAATTTTCGTTGGTAGCCATCCCCGTAAGTACTAATTCCACTTGCTTTTCAATAAGTTTGCCAGCAACATCCACTTCAATGTTAACGGTATCGCCCTCACGTTTGCTAGAAATCACCACCTTTTCTTGAGTGTAGGCAACCATTTGGATCGAAAACTCGGCGGTGGTGTAGTTAACTCCCGTCACCGTCAACGAGGCGCCATCAACGCAGATGAACCCCTTTTCCACAATGTAATTGATGTATTGACGATCGCGCAACTGGAAAGTAAAGTTGATGGCGTTGTTCTCCGGCAGCTTGTTGGTGATGGTGGCAATGGTATCCACATGCCCCTGAACGACGTGGCCTCCCATGCGGGTGTTGGAGCTTACGGCTCGCTCAAGATCAACCTTATCCCCCTTCTTGAGTTCACCGAGATTAGACCGACGCAACGTCTCCGGCGATACACCGACTTTGAACTGGGTACGAGCATCGTCAAACTCGGTAACCGTCAAACACACGCCATTGGTACAGATGGAGTCGCCCAATTGCACGTCGCTGAGGACGGCGGCGGCGTCGCCAATCACCATCGACACCCCGTTGCCACCAGACTCGGACGAGTCTAAGGTTTCGTACGATAAGATCGTACCCAACGTCTCAACAATACCAGTAAACATTAAATCTCAGCTTTATGAAAAAGTGGTGGATCAAGGGAGATATATTAGATCGACGGACGTCGTATGACTAATATATGATGCGGCGTGCGGCATGAGTCTCATCATCAACCCCACCAAATGGACATTAAACACTAGGAGCTTGTGAAAAGGATGAGTAGTTATCAATAGGTAATGTGTTTTGAATACCGAGGACCGAACTAAAGCCCATCATGGTAGATACCACTATTTCAGCGAGTTGTAGTATTAGAATTGGGTATTGAAAATATTGAGACAGCGATAATTAGTGAAGTATTGCGTGATTCAAGATAGGATGAAGCTAGGTAGGTCTGATAAAGCAAACAAGCTCAACAACTTATGGTACCATGGACTTAGCGTGCTATTTTTCATGATGTCCCTTGCCTTCTCCGGTCGCACCTTTAATTCACTTCAGCCGAACGAAAATCGGTATCGCGCTACCAACTACTCACCTCCATGGCTCGGGATAGCTATGTTAAACGGATCCTTGGCGAGGATTGCGTAGCCACCCTTCGAAGCAGCAAAGTGCTTATGGTGGGGGCGGGTGGTATCGGCTGTGAGCTCATAAAAGACCTTGTGCTTTTGGGCTATGGCGAAGTCCACATTGTCGATCTCGATACCATCACCCTTTCCAATTTGAACCGACAGTTCTTATTCCGTCAAAAGGATATTGACAAGTCCAAGGCCATCACCATCAGTCAATCGGTGCAACTGTTTAATTACCACAACACCGAGCTCAAGCCCCACCATGGCAACATCATGGACACCACTCAGTTCCCCATGCTGTGGTGGCAACAGTTCGACTACGTGTTTAACGCCTTGGATAACATCGAGGCCCGACGTTACGTCAACAAGATGTGTCTTTTCCTCAAAACTCCACTCATGGAGCTGGGTACTGAAGGCTATGACGGTCACGTCCAACCAATCTTCCCTTACGCCACAGAGTGCTTTGACTGTGACGTCAAGGAAACCCCTACAACCTACCCTGTATGTACGATTCGGCTGACACCCTCGCAACCAGTCCACTGCATCACCTGGGCTAAGGAATTCTTGTGGCCCCTGTTATTCGGCGAGGACCAACACGAAGACCTTCTGGAAGCTACCGATAACCAGCAAGAACTTAGTGCGCTCAAAAACGGTACCAATGAGCTTCACATTTTGAAGGAACACCGGTTATCGCCCGATTTCTTTGAGAAAATGGTTAATACTCTTTACACTGACGACATCAAGCAATTGTTGCGGATTGATGCGTTATGGAAGGAACGGAAACGGCCGACTCCGTTGAAATTCGCTGACTACGCCGACGAGATTGCCAAAGGCACCCAGGACATTATTACTGACGACACCCTGATGTGGCTGGTGGGACAAAACTTGTACGTGCTTGGCCAAGCCGCCGCCAGTATTCAAGCCCGCATCAGCAACGGTGAATCCATTATTTCTTTTGACAAAGACGATGAAGACACGCTTAACTTTGTGGCGGCAGCCGCTAACTTGCGAAGCTTTGTGTTTGGCATCCCCCTCAAGACCAAGTTCGACATTAAGGAGATTGCCGGCAACATCATCCCCGCCATTGCCACCACCAATGCCATCATTTCGGGTCTCCTGTGCTTGGGAGGTACGCAGTACTTTGAATACCTCAGCAACACGCCCGACGGTGCCGCCATCAACGCTGGCAAGACCGACTACACTCAGGTGGCTGATCTGCTGAAGGTGGCGTATATTGCCATTGCTCCCAACAAGTTTTTGCTGGCGGGTCAACCAGCTCCGTCGCGTCCCAACTGTCCGCTGACGGCGTTGCTTTCGCGGGGAGTTTTCACCATCACTGACGACGATTACCAGCAACAGACACTCGGGTGGTTTGTCGACCAATTGGTCCACCACTACGGCTACAATAAAGAAGCGGTACTGGTATCGATTGGTCTGAAACTTGTCTACGATATTGATTTTGATGATATGGCTGAGGATATTCTCAACACCGTCCCCGGGTTTGCTCCGGGACAAATCGTTCTCGTTCAAGACGACGACGACGAACTCGAAAACTTGGAATTGTACATTACTGGAGGTGCTACCACCACCACCTTTCCCCAGTTGAAGTTGCGCCCCAAGCAGACACCGGCGCCGCCATCTCCGGCAGCTGACACTAACGGCGATCCCGTGATTATCGACGATGACGACGCCGATTTAGTGGTGGTGGAGATGGAAGACACTAGCGACGAACCCCAACGCAAAAAGCAGCGCACCCAGTGAGCGGGTGTAACTAATAGAAATAGGTACCGCGTAATTGTATACTACTACGAGAGGTAGACATTGTTACGGGATCATAATGAGGCGATCGTCGCACTAAAATTAATCCAAAAAAAGGTTAACGGATCAATCACGACACCGGGATCAGCGCTACCATATTGTTCCTGCACCTGCTGCTCGCCCTCGTCTAAAAATTAGGGCCACCTCAGTTGCACCACCACCACCCACAAATACCCCATTTCCCATCATGTCCTGGCAAGCGTACACTGACCAATTAGTCGCCACCAACAAGCTCGACAAGGCTGCGTTGTACTCGGCCGCCGGCGACTCGTTGTGGGCTCAAACCGGCGCGTTTGAAATCAAGCCCGAAGAAATCACCGCCATTGCCCGGGCCTACGCCGACCCGGCGGAATTGCAAGCCCACGGCTTGAACGTCGGCGGCGAACCCTACTTGTTGTTGAGACTGGACGACCGTTCCATCTACGGCCGGGGTAAGGGCAAGGACAAGGACACCACCGGGGTGATTGCGGTGAAGACGAAGCAAGCGATCCTCGTCGCCCACTACCCCACCGGGGTGGTGGCGAACGAAGCCACCCTTATCGTGGAAAAGTTGGCCGACTACTTGATCTCGGTGGGCTACTAAATCTGGGCCTGGCAAACGAGCCCTTTTTTGATAAACCACCATGGCTCTACATCTTAAAAATACACAAAGCAATTTGTCATGTGCACGTGATTCATTCTCCCCCTCCTCCTTTCTGGTCTATATGAGCTTAGTTTAACTGGACGTAGTTACCGGGGAACACCCCTTGCTGGCCATTGTACCGGCCCGTCCACCAGCCATTGGCATCAGCCGTACGCTCGACAATCTCAATCACCGCCCCGGCAGGGAACGTCAAGTCGCCAGCGGCTTGGGCGGTGTAGTCGTACAACGCGGTACAGGTAGCAGCGGGAGCAGCCGCCGGAGCCGCCGGTGGTGGCGGCGGCACCGCTGCCGGTTGGGCGTAGGCCGGAGTGGCTGCTGGTTGGCCGTAAGCAGGAGCTTGCGCCGCCGGTTGTCCGTAGGCAGGCGCTTGAGCCGCTGGTTGCCCATAAGCAGGAGCCTGACCGTAAGCGGGAGTAGCGGCGGCTGCGGCAGCAGGAGCAGCGGGGTTGTAGGCGGCCTTTTGGTCGACACCGGCAGGATTGTAGGTCGCCTTTTGGTCGGTACCGTACTGGTTACCGTAAGTACCGGGAGAGTACGCCGGCAATTGGCCGGCAGCGGCGCCCGCTTCAGCGCCAGCCACCCCAGGAGCCCCCACCACCGGCGACGCCGGAGTCGACGTTCCTGGCGACGGCGTTTGCCCAAGTCTGAGCTCTTGGTTCCGTCTCACCGTTTCCAATTTCCGCTTGGCGTGGCCCACCTTGAAGTGAGCAATCCCCAACGACTCGGCCCGGGCTTCGGCGTCGCCCTTCTTGGCGTTGTAGCCCTCGACAATGTCCAGCGACAAGTCAAAGTGGGGCATCTTAAGTTCTTCCATCTTAATGTACAACGTGTAGTAGATGTTCAATTGCATGTAGTAGAACAGCACGAACAACGGGTGGATGAACTGGGTCTGCATCTCGAACAATTGCGGGAGTTCTTGCTTCATCAACTCGTTGTAGTAGTCGAATTCGGCCTGAGCCGTTTCCACGTCCGCCTGCGAGTTGTACATGCGTTCTTCGTCCTTGACCGTGGGTTCCTTCTTGCTTTGGTACTTGGCCAACGACCGCTTGTGCCGGTCCAAGTCGACCTTCTTGTGCTCACGCTTCGTCGCCATCTTGCGGATGTTGTTGATCACCTTGAGCAACTCCTGGGCCGGCGCCACCACCCGTTTTTCGATGAGCTCCAAGTCGGGCTTGAGCTCCTCCTTAAGTTGGGACATGGCGGCACGGTAATACTCGGCCGACTCCAACCCTTCGGGCGAGTCTTCCTGGGCGTCGGGCTCGGCCATACCCCCAGCAATCGGCTTGTAGATGTCCTCCATGGCGCGAGCAAACTCAATCTGCTCGTCCAACATGGCATTGATGGCCTTGAAGTAGCGGCTGGACTCTTCACTCAACTTTTTCGTCTCGACTTCGATCTCTTTGAACCGAACTTCGGCATCTTGATACACGGGGTCGTGGGTGACCTCCCCCATGTTCATCTTCTGGCGGAGCTGCTGCGGCGCCCGCACAATCGACTTCTTGAACCCTTTGAACGACATTGGTGGGCTTGCTCTCGAGCAATGACGGGTGGAGGTGGTAAGGAGTTGAGGCCGTAAAGGTCACACTTGCGGTGTTTTTCGGTGGGGCCCTGCACGGAGAGGTGCGGCGCGAACGTCTAAACGAACGACGAATGATCGGGAGGCTGTGGCCAATTGGGGGGCCGTATTTAGGGGGCCGATCGTGATCAGAGTAAGGCGTTTGTGTTACTCTGTCACTAATTAGCGATTACAGGATATTATGAACTGGAATTTCGTTCTGTAAAGGGCCAATTAGTCCACCAGGTCTCGACAAAACCGTTGGGAGCTACCCCAAGTTTCGCACGGGAAACCTATCGCAGTTCGCAAATGCTCGCACTAGCCTTCGGCAATTTGCACGGGGCGTCCCAGACTTTGCACAAGCCTTGCCATTGTTCGCACTAGCCGCTAACCAATTACCACAGTACCTACACTAACGTCATAAGCATTATTTACCCGATTACATATACGGAAACAAAAGAGAACTGAAGAAGTAGACAGCATTCACTTGGAGTGGGTCAGGATCCAATTGAACGCCTCGGTCAACCCGGTGCCGTCGATGGCCACCGTCGGCTGCACCGACCACATGTGCTGCCCCGTCAACTTGTTCAATTCAAAGCGTTCGATGACCTCCTTGGGCTTGATGGCCCCCAGCACGTCCTGCTTGTTGGCAAGCACGATCAAGAGACAGTTGGCCAACTCCTTGTCGTTGATCACCCGCATCAACTCCTTCTTCAGCTCGTCGAGGCGGTCGATGTCCAGCGAGTCCACCACGTAGATGAGAGCGTTGGTGCCGGTGAAGTAGTGACGCCACAACGGACGAATCCGTTCTTGCCCACCACAGTCCCACACGGCAAACAGGATGTTCTTGTGCTTGACCGTCTCCACGTTGAACCCGACCGTCGGCACCGTCTTCAGCGTCTTCCCCAACTTCATCTTGTACAAGATCGTCGTCTTGCCCGCGTTATCGAGCCCCAACATGAGAATCCGCATCTCGCGGTTCTTAAAGAGCTTGGTTAGCACACTGCCCATGGTGTAAGTCGTCGAAGGTCAAGTCTAAACTACCAGGATTTTTCCTCGTGAAATCTCGTGTCGTGTCCCATAAAAATAACACGCGCGCGCGTACGGCGTGCACACGCACGATCGCCTCCACCGACGGAATGGGTAGACCGAGCGCCGACACGACCATGAGCGTTTTCCCGTTGACGGGTCAGGGGAGAGAATGATCGGATGATATCGTTCAACTGAAACACTACGATGTCACCTCTCGGTACCACGTTTAATTCTTACTCTTTACCCTGGGGGGTCGTCTCGGTGATAAGCTGGAAAGAAGGAGGGGGTGTCCACGCAAGGCGCCGCCACCCTTTACAAAAACCACCCCTATCGCCCAAAAGGTGCAAGTCCCCGGTATCGGCCCTAGTCTCCGAAGTAGGGGAATTTTGTTAAGCGATGATTTACACTAGGGTTACGTTCCCAACCATCGGCCCCGGGTTAAGGCATCTCGCATATCCCCGGAGCCGCAAGGGGAGCGAGTACCACAAATGGCATCGGCAATTGAACCGTAAGGAGGAGGACATAAGATTCGCCGAGATAGCCCATGGTTTATCCGAATTAGATCTAACGCGATCGCTTCCAGTATCGGCATTGGGTGCAGGCCATCATTAGCCGAGCCGGATGACACTAACGTCGCAGGCAACGCAGATGGGCCCATCGGCACTGAGATGTGTAAGCTCGGGCGATGCCCGTTTTCTTGTCGCTCCAGCCAGTTGCGTCGACGGGCGTTAGCGGCCCCGGCCCGCGCTCCCGAGAAAACTAGCCTAGGTTATATGCACTCTATTACTTTCTTTTTTTCTGATTGTAGGCTGTCAAACAGCTCAAGATACCGTACACACAGATCTTCCATGCTGTCGTATAGCTCAAGATATACACAAATCTGCTATACCCACATCGTCGTAGAGCCCAGACTGTAGGTTTTACGAAGTTAACCCTACATTGTACACCAACCGTGGGGACACATGTCCTGAAAATAAAACCTATCCCACATTTGTCGGAACTGCTGCCGGCATTGCCGAACTGCGGGAGTGTCGTGACGAAATTCAAAATTCAAAAATGTATAATAATGTGCCTATATGGAGGAGTAAAATGCTAATTATCTTGGTACCGGTCCCACACCCGAGCCAACGACAACTTCACGTCCCCTTTACTGAAGTGAGATAAATCAAAGTATTTCGGCGCCAACTTTACCAACCATTTGGGGTCCACCAGCGTCACCGTCCGGATGTAGTTCTTCAGCGTCAACACGAATTCGTTGTAAAGCACCCACTCACCCACGTGCTTGCTCGACGTGTCCAACACCGTCAGCGGGTGAATGAGCACCTCCTGGTTGTCCTTGACCGTCAAGTACAGCTTGGACAGCCCCAGCTTCTTCTTGGCCACTTGCATGAACATCCCCGCCACGAGGGCTTGGCGAATGTTCAGCGAGTAGCTAGGGTCGTCAAAGGGAATCAGATTGAGCTCCAAGTCGTACCGTTCCATAAGCCGGCGTAACTGTTGGCGCACATTGCGTGCCAGCTGTAATGACCGGTAATTGAGGAAGTTATCGCGACACCATTGGTGTTGGCCCACTTGTTGGGCTTCACCCTGGTCAAACTCGTAGTAGACATTGATAAACGTCAAGTGGTCACCATCGGGATGAGCAAACCGCATCTTGGCTTCGTCGGCCGCCTTCCGAGCCAGCACCGGCCGCACAAAGAATTGCGGGACCGAGAGCGCCGCCACCACCGTCAACACTTCTTCGGAACAACCAAACGCCGGCGCCCCAATCAACATCACCGCCAACATCGGGTCCAAGGGGAAATTCAGAGCTAACCGACCCAAAGCCGTAAGGTCACCATCGTCGGAAAGACACTGTAAGTAGTTCAATTCTTCCAACGCCCGCATCATCGTTTCGGGAGCGGGGGGGTCCATAAAGTCAAAGTGGACTAAATCATCGATACCAAGCTTCTTGAGTTCGAGCACCGTCAGCGACAAGTTCAGCCGCAAGATTTCGGGGTACAGCTGGTCGATCAACTCCTTGTTGAATGCTTCTTCGGTGTATAACCGGAAACACTTACCAGGGCGAGTTCTCCCGGCTCTCCCCGCCCGCTGTTGAGCACTAGCCTTGGAAATGGGCGACACGAGCAACGATTCCACCCGGATCCGCGGGTTGTAGACTTTTTGCTTCAGGAAACCCGGGTCAACCACATAGACAACCCCGTCAATGGTCAACGACGTTTCGGCAATGTTAGTCGACACAATCACCTTACGACCAGGACGACCACCGGGCTTGAACGGCTCGGGAGCCGGCTCGAAAATTCTTTGTTGCATGTAAGGAGGCAACGACCCGTACAACGGGTACACCTTAAGGGGACCGCAGCCTTGTTCCCGTACCAATTGGTTGGCTTCAAGGTCAATCTTACGACAAGCATCTTCAATTTCGTCTTCCCCAGTAAGGAACACAAGAATATCCCCTTCATCTTCAGTGGCGTGGATTTGAAGCACCGTCCGGATAGCCAGATCAAGGTAATCGCGTTGGTACTCGGGAGTGTAGTAGATTTCCACGGGGTGGGTTCTCCCGGGCACCGCAAGCAACGGAGCGGGGGTATCGTTCATGCCAAAGTACAGCTGGAACTTTTCCGCATCCAACGTTGCCGACATGACAATGATCTTCAAGTCAGGACGACGTTGAGCCACTTGTTTGACGAGCCCCATCAAGATATCGGTAGCCAACGTCCGCTCGTGGGCTTCATCAAGAATGATACACGAGTATCGCAGCAACTCGTGGTCGTCCATGGCTTCCCGCAACAACATCCCGTCGGTCATGTATTTAAGCACCGTCTTGGGACCCAGCTTGTGTTCAAACCGCACCGAGTACCCCACTTCTTCCCCAAGTTCCACATCCATTTCGTCGGCGACTCTGGCGGCTACCGACATCGCCGCCACCCGCCGCGGTTGAGTACACGCCACCTGCTTGCCTTCCAAGTGGGGCATTTCGTCGTACAAGACAAACTGGGGAATCTGGGTCGTCTTACCCGAACCGGTTTCCCCAACAAACACCATGATCTGGGTCAGGTGGAAGATGTCCAAAAACTGTTGCCGTTGGGCATGCACCGGTAAGTTCTTTCTTACTTCGTAGATACCCACGTACTTGTCAGAGAAGTTTCTCCCGGTGAACGGGTTTACCTTGCCCGTTTCCAACTTCTGGGCTTGAGCAGCGGTGGTTTGGTGGCGCTTCATCCCCGTGAACTCACCGGCGTCATGGTGGACGAGCGATTCGGGAGTACGGTGATGGTCGTGAGTCTCCAGCTCCTCGGCGACTTTTTCCGCCACCAGGGCTTCGTCAAGCCGTGCTTTCTTCGTCTTTCGATCACCCATGTTGTCAAAAGCGATGCCCATCGCGAAATTGCGATAGCGTGCGGCGTCGGCCCCTACCATCGGCGATGACTATGGGAATCACTAAATAACCACGATAATAGCCAAACTAAGTGACATGGGAGTTTACCAGAGGTTTAGATTACAGCGTGAGACGGCTATGGTGCTTTCCGCTTGGTGGGTTGTGGTGCTGATTTCGCGAGTATCGTCTCATGGTGAGATTAAGCTGTAGAACTAAAGTACGGCTGCAAACCCTGATATCACCAAGAAAGCTTGGACGATATCGGGACATTTCTTTGAAGCATGTAATGAAACGGCGGTCACACATATCTCTGGGGAAGCGTGCACAACGGCTTTTGTGGATTCGAGACCATCGATCCAGCCGTGCAGGCCGCAGAAATCCAGCCTGACAGGTACTTGCCAATGAAACGAATGAACCAACTGAAAGCTAACGAAAACTCTTAGCCATACGAATAAATCATTTCTTCACAAATGACCGAGTTTATTCCGTCAACTTGTCGGTTTTGTTGGAGAAAATCCGACGATTTTTCCTCATCTCAACGGTTATCGATGTCATGGTACGTGACCGTTGAGATGCTTGGGTTAAGAAACCCATGCAGCTGGCAGATATTTTATCCACGGGAAATACACTCCATGAGCCATGGCGATCATCGAGTGTTTTGAACACTCGTTGGCGATGGAACGGTTGTTCCTTCGTAGGTGTTCACCTGCCTTCCATACCATTATCAGTTGGCTTCCAATAGACTCCAAATGCGATAACCATCAATAGCGACCTACAACCAGCCAAATGCATGAGCAAGGAGGCATCCAGATGGGAAGCGACCATCGGGCATGGCATTTCAGTATCGGCAATGAGAATATCAGTCGGACATTGCATCTCGGCACCGACTACCTAGAACCAGTTTATGACGTGCCTTTTGCCACCCAAAGATCTAGACTTTGCAATGCAAGATCAACTTCGAAATAAGTTTACCGTGTAAGCTACCAGCTGGACCGATTTTTCGGCCTCTTTGATTTGTCATAACTTCTTGAGTGGTTGATGGTTGCGAAAATAGTGTAAAGAACGAGGTTAAACAACTAATGAAACCGTTATCCGGAAAAGTGTCAGTCTAGACAGTCTAAGTAAGGTGGTAGTCAACCTCCTACAACATTCCTTTTGTGCATTTGGTACTCCCCCGGTAAATCAAAGAGGTCATCGCAGCCACGCACGGCGGTGACTAATGAGTCGACATGGTTCTATCATCGCCACCATCATCACCACATAAATGGACGATCTCCAACATCAGTAAAAACCCACTTTCAACTAACCTCCGGTAATTTTTACCCCAATCTCATCTCAAGTGCTGTCTCTCTTTTTTTTTAAGCGGGTGTCTAACCATTGTTTATCATCGCGTGTTTTTTTTTTTTTTCATTAGACCCAAGATCAGCATGTTTTAGTGGAAAAGTTTTTCCGACACCCCAAAAAAATAAATCAATGGGTAACCCCTGGGTAAGCCACCATCTTTTCTTCTACCCAAGGGTCCAAACCCATCAGGTTCCATACGAATAAGCTATCACCAAGTGCCCCTGGCTGCGCGTGCTTTACATGTACCACGTACCCAATTAACTAGAGTGCACTAGGTGGCAACGTACGCGGCGACGCGGTGGGCATCACCAGGTGCTTCCCACGGCATCGAGAGGGGGACAAACAGAGGCGAGGTCAAAGGAGAGAGCAATGGCGAGGGGGGGGGAGGAAATTGCATGAGCCGCAAAGCGGCTAACGGTAGCGGAGGCAAGTCCCCGTCGCCTTATGACGTGATCTCCTGGGCTACGACAAGCGGTATGTAGCTCTTCACAATCTCGTCAGCGACAGGGCGGTTTTGCCGGAGAATGCTCGGCTGTACCGAAATCTGTCGACGGCGGCCTCTAGGAGAGATGGAGGAGGGGGTGTGCCGCGGCGTCGCGGCTAAACCGCTAATCTCCACAAACGAAGATAACTAAGGAGGTGATGGCGGCCACGATGTCACCGAGGTAATTAGGTGGTTAATTGCTGGTAAGGCAGAGGTGGCTGGGGCAGGAGGCACCGCGACTATCATGCTGTCGGCAGCGCCTATGGCCCACGCGCGCCGCATGCCCTATGTACATGGCGTCCCAATTAGGAACACTGCCACCAAACATTATGCACAATAATTTTTCCTCGTGGGAGCGACGTCCGGCACACACGCGCGTGTTGTTTAAATATTGTCGAGACCGCATCAAGAAAAAAAGGACCCTCTCCCACCACACTCGCTATCCAACTTTTGTCATTCCTTTGTCGCTGTACTAAAAGCCAATGAAGTTCTCCATTCCGTTGTTGGCCACAGTGGCGCTTGCCGCCGCCGAGTGTTCGGTGGAAAACAATGTCTACTACTGTCTGCCCACCAAGAAGGTGGTGTTCACCAACGTCGGCTTCTCTGGTTCCTACAACCAGGTGACGCTGATGAACTCCCAACTGGGCCAGTGCGGGCTGCAACCCCACTCGTTCCTGGGGACGTTGGCGCCGATGAACGAAGAAGTGTCGGTGCACTTCCGTGGTCCCATCAATGTCAAGCAGTTTGGTGTCTACTACCCGTCGCTGGGCTCCAACAACAACCAAAAGCGGGAAGAAGACTGCCAGACCCGCCACGTCCACCACAAGCACAAGCGGGCCACCACCGAGGTCGTCATCACTCGTACCATCATCGTCGACGGCCAACAAACCCAAGTGGCGGCCACCGAAACGTTTAATGGTGACGAAAACTTGGCCGGGGTGCAAAAGGCGTACCGTCCCGACATCCTGACCAAGCTGGCCCCCACCACCACCCTGGCGGGGCCTCAACCCACCGCGGCCAAGGCTGGCGACTGGCAACGGGTGTCGTACTATCAACCCGGTACCGGTAACAACGTCACCTTCTTGAACCACTTTGGTGGCCAGGGCTCGGGGGTGTGGGACTCGGTGTTTGGCAACTCGTTGTCGTACTGCAACCACGACGCCTCCGGCGGGCTGCTGTCGCCGGTGGTGTTGGACGACGTCACCATTGGCTCCAACAAGGAGTACATGATCATGTCCGGGGAAAAGTGCGACGAGCTGTGTGGCTACTCGCGTGACGGCACCGTTGCCTACAAGGGGTGGGCCGGTACCGAAAAGATCTTTGTCTTTGAATTCCTGATGCCCCACGAAGGCGACAAGAACTCGTTCAACGGTGACATGCCCGCGGTGTGGATGTTGAACGCCCAGATCCCCCGTACCTTGCAATACGGGTTGAAGGAATGCTCGTGCTGGTCGTCGGGATGTGGTGAATTGGACTTGTTCGAAGTGTTGTTGGGTGGCTCGGAAAAGATGATCGCTCACTTGCACACCTCGCAAGGCGCTCCCGCTGGTACTAACTACGGTGGTGGTGGGTCGCAAGACTACTTTGTCCGTCCCACTGATGGCACCATGAAGGCCGCCGTCATCTTCCACGATGACCAGATCCACATCCAGCAATTGGACGACTCGACCAACTTCGACGCCAGCTTGTCGGCGGACACTGTCAACCAATGGTTGGCCCAGGCTGGTTCCCAAGCGGCCATCGGATACTAGTTTTTTCTTTTTATAACTATGTGATTCCCCGTATATTTACCCTCAATATCAAAATGTTTTATCCTGACCCCATATTCCTTGTCGTAGTCGTAATGCTAGTTCCATCGCCCACCTCACCGTTTTCGGTTGACCGTTTTGGGAGCGAGGCACTTGACTGTTAATGTACGAGTTACGCGTCGCCGGCGTCGCGAGGCAGCGGGGTGCATTTTCGGTTTACGCGACTCAGCACGGTGACACCATCGTCGACAATGTGGGCTGTGACACCCACAGCCCCCACAGGGGTCGGACGACGTCAGACAGCTATATTTGTCGTGCCGGGAATGTAGATCGGGTTTACGTTTCGTGGTTTGCGGGGGGTATTTGTCAGGGGGACTTCTATTTATATGGGGTGTTTGTTTTGGTATCGATCTGTAGGTGGAAATTGCTTTCGAATTTCAGGCACCCGCCGGAGGTCGCCGCCTCCTACCCACCGCCTGACAATGGCCACGCTTGGCAAGCCTCGGCGCCCGCAACGCTCCTGTAGCCGCCGTTTGTTGCGGTGAAGTGATGAATGGAGGTTACGTTTATCCGAATTGCATCATGGGGCGGCAGGCACCGTCACCAAGAAGGTTGTCAACTGTTCACCCCCCACCTTCTGTAACACAAGAGACGATGGTGAAATTGGGTAAATTTACGACGTTGTCAGAACACAGTTTCGAATTCTCTTGAATAAATATAGGTGGATCTCGTTGGTGATTGGCTACTGTTTTTCATTGGCAACTCACACCTAAAATCATGGTATTGTTGGATGGAAGTAGCATAAATTTGGTGCAATTGACGATGTGATGAGTCTCCATTAGACGAGTGAGACAAACACATATGCTGGTGGTTAAAGCTTAGTACCCAAATAGTTAACTGCTGTCAAGCTGATGTTTGACAGCTAAAGCTAGTTGTTAGTGTTTCTTTTTGTGCCTCGTGCTAATGCAACAGAGTCTAAACTAGACACTAATGGACCGCTTTTTAGTATTAGGTTGATTATGGGACGTCGTTTGACTGTCAAGCCGTATAGTAATGCCAACGGTTAACCATTCAGGTCAATGTCATTTAGGCTAACAATTAAGGCTGTTTTCAGTATAGAAACTAAGCGCTTTTCTTTACTCTCAGTACTACTCTCACGCTAATAAACCACTTCATTTGAAATCGCTCTTTTTTTGAACTAATGATACTATCTTCCAAAATATGGCATATTAATTGAAACCCATTGATCCGGAGACCGTATGTTCAGAGAACTTTACACGGCAGAAAGTGATCATGACTTTTAAAAGCTGTAAACAGCATTAAAAGCTATAATGAATGTTCCACGGAGCCAAGTTTATTCAACCACTTTTCAATCTCTTGACACCCATTTCTGAAATCTCAACGGCCCAGATTTTTGCCGATAGGGATTTGGATTTCATAGCCTTGACACCTCAGAAGGTGCCGTTCAATTACAATTCAAGGCGACATTTCCCTAGAAATAGAGGCACGGTGGTGTAGGCCTGGTAAGCCAAAGGACAAAGATTGTAGTTAACCGGGTGTGATTAATCTAAGTCTCGTCATTATACCTAAGGTATGGCGCAAGGTACCGATCATGGATTGCTACGAAGACTAGCGCCGTTCACCCCATTTTCTTCAGTTTTTCGCATTTACTCATGAATTGCTAAACAGCCAAGACCACGACACTAAAAGCCGAAGCGTCAGCCCACTACAACAATAACGCAACTCCCCACACTCTCTCCTGTGACTATATTTCTGTTATCATACTGTTCACTAACTAGTGGTAACCAAGATACCCGGCTTGAGTTGCGATCTGGTGAGATCTCTGCCAACGGTCGTGACGCTCGCAACCGAAGTATCCGAGCTCGCAATACCCCATCACCCCTAAACTTGGGGCACCACTGGCGACCACCTATCCATCGTTGTAGCCTCTTCCAATCGCTCTAACCTCTGCCGCCAGCGCCGCTGCGGCTCATCGGCTTCCCCGCGAGCGGCGGGTGCCGATCGTCACATGCGCCGGGCGCTGATCTCGCCATAAGCGCCGGCGCCCAGGTGAAAATCTCCACCCTTCCACCACATGATCGTCATCATCTTTCTTATGGTGATGTTTTGGCTCTGGGCCTTCGCTTACATTACCGTGGGATTGATGGTGTTGCTTCCCATCATCATCCTAGGCCCCGAGGCATTGTATGTCGTCCTGTATGCATACCACAAGGTCACCGGCCACCCTCTTCCGATAAGAAGGTTGCTCCAAGGCGAACGAGAACCATGCTGATTGGCGTTGACATTGGCACCCTGCGCCTCCGCATCAACCAGGTGGTGGCGGAGCCGTTGCACATTGATACCAGCGGCGAGTACTCCACCCAAAGCCTGGTGGCGGTGTGGGATTTGATTGTCAAGTGGTTACCTCAGCTCGACTTACGCCCCACCAATGCCATTGCCATCACCGCTACCTGTCTGTTAGTGGTACTAGAAGTGGCCACCGTCAGTGGCCATCGCGTGCTTCGTCCGTTTAACTGTCTTGCTGACCCCGACCGCTACGTGGCGTCCGATGACCACGACGTGTGGATGTGGAACGACCAGCGGGCGCTTCGCCAGGCAAACCGCTTGACCGACGCGTTAAAGGGTACACCCTGGCTCCAACAGCTTGGCGGGCGTATCACTCCCGAAATGGGGGTCGCCAAACTCAAATGGCTCAGCGACAATTACCGTCACCGCCAGTTGATGGTATTTGAATACTACGATTGGATCCAATACTTGTTGCTTCACGGAGGGTATCAACGTGACTCTGATGGTCATGTTTACTTTGGCTACCACCCCGTCACTACTCATTTCCCTCGCAATGGTGCTGCCATCGATGGTTCCGTCAAAGGATGGGGTGCTGACGCCTGGTCTCGGTTTGGAATTGGCTCTCATGTCACCATTGGCTGTAGCAATAGCGACGGCAAGATGCTTGCTCTTGGCGTTCCCATTGGCGACGTTCATCCCACTATCCTTCTGCTTACTGACGCTCAGCTGATGGTAGTGGCTCAGGGGGCCATTGATGCCTACGCTGCGTGGCTCCTGATATATACTCCCGATTCCAACGTGGTGGCGATGATTGCCGGAACACTGACGTGCTTCTTTGTCGCCGATCGTCGACGACGGCCGTTGCCGATCCCGGGGATTTGGGGCCCCTACGATGTGGTGGGCGACGACGACATCCATGTATACGAGTTTGGCCAGCTGGTGACGGGGCGGTTATTTGAACGGTTAATTGTCGACTTGTGTAACTTACATGGCGACGTGCTGTACGAAGATCCGTTCCACTTTTTGGAACATAAAACCGAGGAGTTGGAGCAATTGTATAACCATCACATTACCGAAATCATCAAGCCGTACCTCTACTATGGCGATTTATTGGGCAATCGCTCCCCTTACAACTTGAGCACGATGTCGGAGATGGTGATTGATGGCCATAATTCCCGTCCCGACCTTGCTAGCGCCTTGGAGACCCTGGTGGAGCTGATGGTGGTGCGCTACAACTTGACGATGGAACATTTGGCGTTCCAAACTCGCCAGATGATTGAATGCTACTGTCAGGGCGCCGAAACCAGCGTTGCTGGCATTGTTGTGGTGGGGTCACAAGCGCAAAACGATCGTCTTCTCCAGCTTATCGCTAACGTTACCGGACTCAAAGTGTTACGGGCGGAAACGCTGGTGGGCGAGTTTGGTGGTGCTATCGGTGCCAACATCATGGCCAAAGTGGCGCGTCGGCTCGTTGGCGTCCGAGCGACCAAAGCGGCGTACGCCGACGCCCTCGCCCAACTGATGGACACGGGACGCCGCTACCGGGAGTTTGTCGCCCACCCCAACAAAACGCTTGACCTCAAGTACCGCTTTTACTGTAAGTTTGCCGATCTCCAACACCAGTTTAAGCAAGCAATGGGGTAAAACAGCACATTAGACTATTTTCTAGACATATATAACCTGTAACTGTATGAGATTTAATTCTTGAAGTAAAAATTGTATTGACTAACAGCTCTTGATAAGAGCCTAGCGTGAGTTGTATTCACCAACTATAAACACGAAAGAATATATAATAAAAGGAAAAAATACCAAAAGAAGGTTCCACTTTAAAAGAGGCTGTTTTTATCAAGATCAATTGAAGTCGGGGAGATTGGAGTCAACGTCAAGGTCAATCTTAGCATATTCGTAAACAGCTCGGAAATAGCCTCCGAGATGGAGAAGTACGCTAATGGCTCCTAACGCTGACGTGTAATCGCATTAAACACGTCAATGTACTCGATGGATGGAAAAGATAACCAATGCATCACCGCTGGGTGTCTACCTTCTGGCATCTCGGTAATAGTTGTCAATGTCGTCCTTCTCCCAGTAATACAACGTTACATCAAAAATGTCGCACCCCGCCAACCACACCCCACGCGCCACGGGGTGCCGCCGCCGTCGCCAGTGGGGCGCCGCATTGGGTGTCGCCGACAATAAACAATATAATGCAACGTCATCGCGCCCAAAGTCGGCATGAATCTCATTCTTCGATCTATATAAACAACCGTTACCACCATACAATCCCCAGAGATCGTCCTACCTTACCGTTCACCACATAAAATGAGCCAGCGGCGCCGGCGGCGCTTCCCCTCTTCGCACCCTGCGCTCACCGCGCGCACGTCGTTTGACAAACGCCCTACCCACGGTTCGCCCCAAAGACTCTCGTGTTAACCCTATATTACCATGACCGGCTCTGGCAGCGACACCCACGCGGCGCCGCTGCCGCCTCAGGACCTGGCGCTGGACCCGCCGCGGCAGCGACGGAAGGTGCTGGTCCGGGCGTGCGATGCGTGCTCGATCCGCAAAGTCAAGTGTGAATCCCAACGGCCCTGTTCCCATTGTGTCGCTAATGGACTTCAGTGTACGCTGCTACGCCAGCGGAAGAAGCTGGGCCCGAAGAATTTGCACAAAAAGACGCTCAAATCCATCCACACGTTGGTGCCGAGCGCCTCAGCGACACTGTCGCCAGAAAAGACCGTCGTTGCTGCTGATGCCGACGACGCTAAGGCCCAGCAGTACCTCTTGACGCCACAAAACTTGATGGAGAACGTGGGGCTCATCAGCGACGAACCGATCGTGTTTGAGTTGGTGAAACCATTTACGGCGCAGCTGGTGGTGGTCAATTTCACCGAGCTCTTATCATTTCTCACCACCAACTTCGAAGGATGTATGGATAAGGAGATTGTCGTGGTCGAGCGCCATAACGATAACGAGTTTTTGTCGACGTTATTCGTCATTCTTACCCTCAATTTGCTCATTGCCGAAGTGTTGATCAAACTCAAAAAGCAAAAGTACCGCGAGTTCCACAAATACCCCAAACGGCTGATCCAGGAACGCAACTTTAAGAACTTCAAGAACCTCACCCATTTCAAGTGCATCGAGGTGCTCTCGTTGATCGAAAAGAACTTTATCATCCCCGCGGTGATCCCGGCGCAACACATCCCCGTGTCCAGCGCCCCCAACTCGTTCAGCGTCTACTACAACCTTCTGTTGGGTCACTACCACATGTGCACTTACTACCACATCCTAAACTTGACCAACATCATGAATGGTGGCGATACCCCCAATGTCGGTCATTACGGCAATGAGCAACAAGAACAACAAAAGCTTTTGTTTTTGCGCAAATCCATGAGTTACTTCCAGCTCCTCAACCTCAAGACGGCCCCCGAACACGCCGCTGCCGCCATCCAGCTCCACGAAATGTTCGAAATGCTCTATACGTGGGAACGATATATGCTCTTGTTCTCGCTGACCACCTATGCCTTTGGTGTCCGGCGAAACAACGACGTTGTTCTCCAACTCGAACGAGAAAAGTTCCGAACCAAAAAATACATTGCCAACGCCTTTGACAAAAACGTGTTGTTTGCCCTTATCGAGGTTACCGAACTGGTACCGGGGCTCATCGATAAATTGAGTCGAATGACGTTCCAGCTGACCCCAGTGGTGGTGGAACAACTGACACCGTTCCTCCCTATCAAGGAAGCGGTGCTGCAATTAGCCCAAGACAATGCCTTTGAGGTGATTAAGCAAATCTTCCTCTTCAAAGTGCTTTGTGGTTGTGGCCACTGGAATGTGGTACAAGAACTCGACGAACAATTGGCGCTGGTAGCAGCCATCCTTAAGGGAGTCGCGGAAATGGATTCGTTCAAAGTGAAGATGCTGAATTACCAGCTTCTCCCCCATATCCTCCACATGATCCGGGTGCGCCTCGAGATCACCCTGGTGCCGCTCAACCGCGACGTGTTGTTGATGCTTTCCGACTGCTTGATCCCCCACTTCAGCCATTTTAATAACATTAACAAGTTGATCCGAGCCAACCCCAGCCTCAACCTGTGGTTTTCGGGGCTCAATGCCCTCCGGGAAGAGATGGGGCGTCCTTCCGACTCGACGGGGGCGATGGCGCCGGCGCCAGCGCCGATCGCGCCTCTCGACGCCGCCCTGGTGGCGGCGGTGCCAGGGACGACGTCTCCACCGCCGCCGTTCCCCGAGCCGCCGGCGCCATCGGCGCTGGAGTGGGAATTACCCATGAGCGAATCATCTCATAATCTCCTCTCGTTGTTTAGTCAAATCAGCGAGGACTCGGCCAACTTGGAAAGCCTCTTTGGTCTCGGGTCGCCGTCGACCAAGGATACAACCTTCAATTTATAGACATACATAGTTAGACTACTATTTGCATCAACAGTAAACCCCTCAACAATAACCGAATATGTAGCGTTGGCTATTGGCGTACCATCATTGGTTGCAATTGTGGTCGTGTGCTTTGGCGAAAGGGCGTACAATCAATCATCGTGCTTCGAATCATGTTTTTCCACCACAAACTCATTGGCATTCAATTGGCATTGTGTAAATAACAAATGGGTATATCAAGATAACCTCTACAGTCTACGAATGGCTTGATTTCCTGGTGCTGTCTCTTCGTTGCTTCGATGATATCGTCCAGGGCCCCTGGTCGCACTTGGTTGCCGACAAAAGGCTGAACCCCTCGCCAAACGGCTACAACCCCACTGACACTTCCCGAGATAGACTTGGACCATAAACTCCAAATCTAAACTAACCACATATACCACCACTATCTACCTGACTGTCTCAATCACTACTCCTATCGCATCGTACTCTCGCACCACTTTATACCAGCTGAGGTGGCTCCGGCTACGGGGTTTTTTCGCGGCGAGCAAACAACTGTCGACATTTTTAGTCTCAGACCAGCGAAGAATACACGAGAAGGTAAGTGTGCCGAGATATGGGGTGGCAGCGGCGCCAGCGGCATCGCCAAAATCCTTAATGACCAGTGACGAAGCTCAGGCGATATTTGCAGTACCCATTTGTCCCCAGGGAGGCCAAGATCACCCCCAAGGTAGGGGATAAGGGCGTCGTCATGGAGGGGCAACAAAGCCTTGAGCGCCACTTGCCACCAACAACAAAAAGCAGCACTAACCCAATCTAGATGGACATGGACGCCGACGTTGTAATGGAGGACGTTGACGACAAGAAGCCCATGCTGAAAAAGCCCGTCGACTCCACCAACCCCCAGACCGCCGAGCTTACGCCGCAGACGGTGGGCCAGTTGGACCAATGGATCGAGCGGTTGGGTAAATGCGAGCCGCTTAGCGAAAACGAGGTCAAGCAGTTGTGTGATATGGCCATTGACGTGTTGCAATTCGAAGAAAACGTCCAGCCCGTGCTGGTGCCGGTGACGATCTGTGGTGACGTCCACGGTCAGTTCCACGACCTTATCGAGCTCTTCAAGATTGGTGGGCCCTGTCCTGACACCAACTACTTGTTCATGGGCGATTACGTTGATCGAGGGTACTACTCGGTGGAGACGGTGTCGTACCTCGTGTGCATGAAGGTGCGGTACCCGGGACGAATCACCATCCTTCGGGGTAACCACGAATCGCGGCAAATCACCCAGGTGTACGGGTTCTACGACGAGTGCTTACGAAAGTACGGGTCGGCGACGGTGTGGAAGTTGTTCACCGACCTCTTTGACTACTTCCCCATCACGGCGTTGGTGGACAATAAGATTTTCTGTTTGCATGGCGGGTTGCTGCCAATGGTCGAAACTATCGACCAGGTGCGCGAGCTCAATCGTATCCAGGAAGTGCCCCACGAAGGGCCGATGTGCGATTTATTATGGTCGGATCCTGACGACCGTGGCGGGTGGGGGATATCGCCCAGAGGTGCCGGTTTCACGTTTGGCCAAGATATCTCCGAACAGTTCAACCACACCAACGACTTGTCGCTCATCGCCCGTGCCCACCAGTTGGTGATGGAAGGGTTTTCGTGGTCGCACCAAGAGGCGGTGGTGACGATCTTCTCCGCCCCCAACTACTGCTACCGTTGCGGCAACCAGGCGGCAATCATGGAGGTCGACGAACAGCACAACAGACAGTTCTTGCAGTACGACCCCAGTGTGCGCCCGGGCGAGCCCACCGTCACCAGGAAAACCCCGGACTACTTTTTATAAGCAAACTTATGACACCCGTACGACTCAGGCCACGACTAATGTAGCAATACTACAAGATTTTAGCCCCTCCACTCTAGTCACAATGCCATGGAGCATATGATATCCTGCTCTCGGTGCCATCGGGGTGGTATTGACGACTACTGGCCTCTTTATGTTATCTGTCCAAACACTACTATGAGTGTGTGATACTGAGATTGGTAATTTCTTCACTTAAAGTTACTGAGGTTGCAAGTTGCGGTACCCATAACCATATAGTGTTAATTTGGTTAACGACTACTCTTCTAATCGTGAAGAAACTTGAAGAGCTCAAGTTGATTTTCAATCTCTTGTAAAGACTCTATTTTCAAAAAAAGTAGATTCCATGCTAGCTTGAGTTTGTTAAAAAGCTGAAATCGGCATTAGCTTCAAACAACGTTTCCATGACCCAATGACGTTTATTTATAACCAGATCTTCTCATATCGATCTAAACGTGTACATACTTTTACCGTTTTATGTCACTTTGATTCATTTAAGCTGGACGATTCAAGTATATCTATGCGTGAGAACGTAAATCAATCGTTTACCGCACTTGTCTATATCCCATAGTTGTGGCGGTCTAACCTGTCCGTTTCCCACGCCCATCACTTCATGAATACAAGGAGTGTGTCATTGTGCCTCCGTACCCCTGACTAAGGAAGATTCGACCGTCCCACTGATTGCCCGTAATTCAAAAGACAACTGATGAGACGTTATGTTTGGGGTTGGGGCGGTTCCCATTCTAATGACTAAGATTTGCCGTTTGGGAGAGCAGATATGGTTTGGCGTAGGTGGGGCTCATCAGTAGAACCGTCTACGGCGTTAGCACCAATGTGATAGCTCGTAGAGACAATTGAAGCCCATTATCATGGTATTAGTGCTAGTCTACTTGACTAGGTGGGGTCAATGACGTCATAGCTGGTTGCATCAATTGTAGATATGTATTGGAATGTGTTGAAGAAAACCACTGAGCGAAACACATCGAGGTAATAACCATTTACTGCGGCTAATGTATGTAATACAGTAATTGGCCTCAAAACCAAATATGTTTAGTTCTGATTTTCTGAAATTTGGACTTTTTGTCGTCATTTTGGTTCTCAGTTTTGCATTTTTTCTCCAAAAAGCGAAAACCGCGATTTATTCAGTCTGGACAAGGGTCAACAAATTTCAAAGCCACCTGGCAAGAAGCCAGCAATGTGATCTACAATAGCTAGGTATCACTTCTATGCATCCATGGGCATTGAGCTCGTTATTTCGAGGTTTACATTTTTGAGATGCGACGAGTCTTAACAGTGGGACACCCTAAAAAGCTTGACCCGGTTTTCGGCCTCCGGGATCTCCCGGGGTCCTTCCGGAATCCTCCGGGGGTTGACACGCGATCCTTGGATATGGTAGCCGTTTCTCAGGCTACGTCTCCAGAATCAAACCCTTATTCCCCGCTACCCGTTGAAATCACCGTAGGCCACTACCCTATGGTCCAATTGATAGGGCAGAAATTTGAATGGCTTTAGGTGGATATGTTCACGGCTTAGTGCACGGATGCGCAACCTGAACTAAATGTCGAATTTTGATGGCAATCGCCACGCCTAATGTGGCCACTTGAAGATGCTCAACATGGTCTACAAACCCGTGGCTATCGATTAAGCCAATGTTCAAAATTATGATGAGTTTGATGGTTTTCGATGAATGAGCTGGAAGCTAGGTTGGCGAGAGAAATTGACTCGCGCTCGCCGCTGCCACGGCAAAAAGTTGACTCGGGTGCGAAACCCCAAAACTTACACTGACCCCGTTTATTGCGAAGAAAATTACGGTTTACGTCACCTAGTAGCGACTCTGAGATGGCTTACTATGTTTAAACGGGTGGCCTTTTCATCTCGACAAAGTTTGACGGAATTTGACGGAACTTGTCGATTTGTCGATTTTGGCCCAAATGGCCTAGGGGTTGGTCGCACCAAAAACACGTAAAATGTACAATAACGAGCTCGATACTAACGAATGAACAAAAGCGATACTTGGGCTTTATAGAGCAAAATGCCGGCTTCATGATAGACGGTTTTGTTTTCTGTGAACCTTTGACCCGACTGAATAAATCGCAAAATCGACCACCCAAAAAACGTCAGATCGCAAGAAATCTGGTTCCAAAAATTTTCGAAATTGTGGCTTTTTAACTAATCACTATAAAGAGAGAAACGTTGTGAATGCAATGGATGTTTCAGTTTTTCCATTTACGGCTTTTGTTGGTGCAATCTTCGTCAATTCATTATATACGGTTAGGCGCGATGATCCCTGAAAACCCCAAACCCCAGCCGTCGATGTCAAACATCAAAAAAAATCACAAAATTTTTTTTGTTGTGAATTAGTGACTATATCACCGGTAGACACCAGTGAGCCTATTTGTGGCGATTTTTTTGGTGTAAAAGTTTTCAATAATCGACCTATAACCGAGTATCACTTGTACAGCTCTAACCAATCGATTAACATGTCAAGTAAGTGACTCATGAGTCTATCAAGAATCCTATGACTCCAGTAATAATCTCAATTACCTTCGAGTAACTAATTATGGTAGAAAGGTCGAATAAAATGGACAAGACTCAAGGATCAACCTATCACCCTAAATTCAAAATAGATCTCATGTTAGTCGATATCACAACTGATACTAATCACTATGTGCCACTTCATTACTATCTGAAGGGAAGATCTCCTCTGCGGTCTGTATTAGAAGCACCCATTTGATCTAAATCATACGAACTACAGCAGATTCATTGTCGAGAACCCGGAACATTAGCGTGCTCAGTATAACTTGATCTTCCAACCTGAAATGCGGCACACTCGACTTAACAGATACTGCTTAGGCGTGACGTGAAGCAGCAGTATGACCAATCTATTTGAAGGTTCAACAGATCACAATTTGCAACGAGTTCAGTTGGATTTGGTGGACAGTCATCAGTTGTCACAGTTGCAACATAGCAAGATATTTATTTCTATTCTTTACCGTTACCATTCACCAGCTTTCGACAAAGAAGACCAGTAACGGTGTGGGAAATAGAATTCAAATTTGGTCATCATAGGGGGAACATCAAAACAACACAATTCATCAATACATAAACTGAAATCGTTATTGAAAACAATCCTTACACTTTCGAGTAATAGCGGCCTTGTTATGACTACGATAATATCATCTGAAAATTGAAATTTGTCCCTGGTGACAATTATCTCATCATTGACGACAGTATGCGCGTCACTAAAAGCACGAGTGTCATCAATCCCACTCAGACACCAACACAAGCCACCGATTCACCCATTCAATCACGTCAATCGCTCGATATAGTCGCTCCCCTCCGTAAGGCTAAGGTCGCGAGGAGTGGGGTCGCCGCAACCTGCACAGAACCAAGTCGCACTCTGGCCAACCAAATGGCGGTAAAAAAAAAGCCTGGCCTCCAAGGAACATCGAAGTACCCATGTTGCGTTCGATTACCAAGACGCTGTGCCGGACCTACACGTCGTTGCTGCCTTTGGCAACCGACTTGAACATCACTAAGAACGGCAAGGTGCTCCAGGCCGTGGGTACCGGCTTGCGCTCGTCGCGTACCGGGTACACCGTCACCGTGTTCGGGGCGGCTGGGTGTGTTGGTCGGTACACCGCCGCCAAATTGGCCAAGCACGGGACCACCACCGTCGTCCCCTACCGTGATGACATGAAGAAGCGTTTCCTCAAGGTTCAGGGGGACCTTGGTGTTGTCAACTTTGTTGAATTTGACTCGCGTAACATCAAGTCGATCCAAGACTCCGTCGCCCACTCCGACGTCGTCATCAACTGCATTGGCGCCGACTACGACACCAAGAACTTCTCCATGGCCGACGTCAACATTGGCATTGCCGAAAGAATTGCCCGTCTCACCAAGGAAGCCGGCGTCCCCCGGTTCATCCACCTTTCGTCGTACAACGCCGACCCCAAGCTGGATTCGGTGTTCTACGCCACCAAGGGGGTTGGTGAACAAGCCGTCAGAGACGCCTACGGCGCCGACGTCACCATCGTCCGCCCGGCCCCCGTGTTTGGTCGTGAAGACAACTTGCTCAACTACTTGGGGCCCAAGACGAAGATGTGGCTGCCCAACCGTAACGCCAAGCGGGTGAGACCGGTGTACTGCTTGGACGTCGCCGAAGCGTTGCAAAAGATGGTGTACGACGACGCCACCGCCGGCCAAACCTACGAATTGTACGGTACCGAGTACTCGTTTGCCGAAATCCGGGAAATGATCCACAACATCACCCACCACGACGGTTACTTCTTGCTGTTGCCCTACACCAACGCCGACTACTGGGCTCCTCTCGAATTACTCAAGTTGGTGGCGTGGGCCAAGCAATTCTTGTACTGGAAGACGACCAACCCCGACCAAATCCAACGCCACTTGATCGACCAAAAGGTCGACCCCACCGCCAAGACGTTCGCCGACTTGGGCATCACCCCCACCGAGCTCCCCGACGTGTTGTTCAGCTTGGTCAAGCAATGGAGACACCCGTTGATCGCCCTTCAAGGTCCCGACGCCGGCACCAGTGCCAAGGAAGCGGCCAAGTTGCGGCAAATTGAACACTTCTCTTAGAAGTAACGAGCATTATAGAAAACGACTAATAAATGACAAAGAAAAGTAACATGTAATCTTTCAAGATAAATATCTCTTTTTTCAATTGTTCCTTCTGATGGAGTCGCACTGTTAACCAATGCGGCTACCAAATTTCGCACCATCGCCTTAATGATTGTCCCCGGCGATGTCATCGAAGACCACCCCCAGGTGATGGGTCCTGGGGTCTACGAGACCCATGATCGGACCATACCGACGGTAGCCGGTTACTACCACACTCTGACCCGCAAACAGGGGCTTGTGGCCTACGTGGACTCCGCTGGCAAACGCTACGTGCCTCACCTCCAAGACTTTGTCGTGGGGATTGTCGTGGGTACGATTGGAGAAAGCTATAAGGTTCAGCTTCAAGAGTTTTGCCAACCGGTACTCTTGAACTTTATGGCGTTCCCCAACGCCACCAAGAAGAACCGGCCTCAACTTAAAGTGGGACAAGCAGTATACGCTCGGATCACCCAAGCGATACCAGAAATCGATATCGAAATCGAGTGTGTTGATGCTGCCGGTAAGGACGGCGGCTTCGGGCCGTTGGATGACCAAGGCATGGTGGTGGATATTGGTAACTTGGCCTACGCTCGCGAACTCTTATTTAACCATAAGCTGAAGGTCCTCGAACAGCTTGCTGCTCGATGCAAGTTCGAGATTGCTGTTGGTAATAACGGCAAGGCGTGGATCCGGGCTGGCGACCCCGACCTGCCTAACCTCAAGGGTACCATTGCTGCTGCCAACTACGTGGTGGAAATGCAACACCATCTCCCCGACGATGCCACCTCGGTGTTGGACCGGTTGTGGGCGCAGTACCAAGTCGACGAAGACATCGACCACGAATGAAACGATGAAATTATATAACTTTCCCATTCCCCACATTTCTCCTCTTTAGTCTAAAGGTTTTTTTTGATTTAGGTTTAATAGATACACATTTGTCAACCAAAGCGAGATCATCGCGCGCGATGACCATCAGCGATGACGAAGCTAAACGGGCCCAACGCCTAGCCCAGCAAGAACAGCAGCGCCAGAAGCAACTCCGACGCAACAAGTACCATGACCTTCAGGTCCAGGGAACCAACAACTCGCTGATCGTGTCCAAACGGCTGGTGGAACAGTTGTATACCCCGCAAGTGGAACCGGAGCTTGGAGAATGGTTCCAGTACTTTGTCCCCAAGGCCAAGCGGCGCAGTCCTGCCATCAACCGAGGCTACTGGATTCGCATGGAAGCAATCAAGCGAACGGTGGTTAATGTCGTCAAGTCGTACCCAGGAAAACGAGTGGCGGTGGTTAACTTGGGGTGTGGTTACGACCCTCTCCCATTTCAACTTTTCAGTGTTGGCATCGACGTTGATGTTTACGATATTGATTACCCCGACCTTATTGGTCGTAAACAAGCGATGATCGATGCCGCCGAGCCCATTCAGCAAGTAATTGCTGGTCATAATTATCATTTAGTGGGGTGCGATTTGAACCACTCGGAAGACTACGCCAAGGTGGTGAAAAACATTGATGCCGACGTCGCCGTGTTCATTGCCGAAGTGTCGTTAGCCTACATGAAGCCCGACGATGCTGACGCCGTCATTGCCCTCCTGGCAACCCACCCCAACCCCCACTTTGTCATTCTCGAACAGATGATGCCCTTAGGCCCCGACACGGTATTTGCCAAAAAGATGATGCACCACTTTGATCATCTTCGTCACCCCCTCCAATCAATCGAACGCTACCACACACGGGAGCTCCAACAACAACGGTTTAGCCGGTGGTTTTCCCTGGTCGAACTGAAGGACCTCTACGAAGTATGGCGAGACTATATCGACGACACCACCAAGGCCAAAGTGGCAGCGGTGGAGCCGTTCGACGAGTGGGAAGAATTCATCCTCTTTTGCCATCATTATCTCGTCACCCACGCCAGTAACGACGGCCATTGCTACTTGGGGCCGATGCCGCCGACGCCAGCGCCCATTGCTAGCGCCCCCTGTCATTGGCAGCCGCTGCCACCGGCGGAGCTTAAGTTCCCCGCCGTGTGCGCCTTAGAGCAAGGAGTATTGGTGCACGGAGGCCTCGGCCAGACCCGTAGCGACGCTACGTGGGTTGCCGGCAACTTAGTCAGCACCACCGAAGTGCTGCCGCTGGCACGGATGAACCATACGGTGGTGGCGCTCCCGGGGCGGTCGCAGGCGGTGCTCATGGGAGGTCGGGGGCGTCCTGGTGTCGAGTTTGACGACGTGTGGATGTTTGCCGATGGTAATTGGCGCCAATTGCCGGCGCTTCCGTTCCCCGTAAGTCGCCACGCCGCCGTGGCGATATCGTCATCGCAAATCCTTATTGTTAGCAGCCACGGCATCTATGTCTACGACGTCGATGCTCAGACCACAAAACTCATTAACGGCGATATCGCCGTGGCTAGTGCCGGTATCGCCGTGGACAGCGCCGGTACCGGCGTCTATATTGTCGGCGGCATGAGCGACCGCCTCGCCCCCACCACCAGCGACGCCCTCTATCGCGTCGACGTGGCGCTGGGCGCCGCCACCACCGTCGCCCGCAACCCCCATTTCGCCCGTATCGGCGCCCTGGTGGCGTGCCACGGCACCACCTTAGTAATTGCCGGCGGCATCAACCCGCTTGCCCTTACCGACGACGTGGTGTACGTTGACCTTAACTCTCTCGCGTTAAGCGGCACCATGGTACCGGGGCTGGTGCTCATTGGCCACCACGTTGTCGTTGACAATGACGCGTTGACCATTGTTGGCGGCGGCGCTGTATGTTACTCGTTTGGCAACGTGTATAATCCCGGATTTACCATGCCACTAAGCCGTGTCCCCTGAAGCCGTTACGCGTGTATCGGACCGGCGCACGATTCAACCGTATCTACCTGACTATAATTTAGTAAAAAAAAGACTATACCTTTGGTCTATTTCTAGACTAAAACACCCACCGCTGCATCGGCATTACATGTACAGTAAGGCTTAGTTGATTAAGGAGCCCTGGGCCCATTCTACCACTACAGTCTAACTACTAATTTCCTGGGGGGGACGAGGCTCAGTGGTTAGGCAGCCCGGGACCGGGAAAAAAGACCGATACTACTATGGCGAAAACGCGGAGAGCGGCAGCGACCACGGGCCACAAGGGGGTTTTTTGTCGGGCAGCCTAGCCCCGGATTTGTCATTTACCACCGAAAAAAAAAAAAAAATTAATTCATTTCCGCAACTGCCCCACCTCCTCCGAAGGCGCGGGCTGCACCCCAACGACGCACTTGGCACCATATCGACCAATGGGCTCATTTATTATCTCCGGGCCGGTGAAACTGACCACCAACTGACGTAGGTTCGATTACCACCATCACTAACGTCGCTGGAGCGACCGTTGGCGGCTTTCAAATTGCCCCGAGAGATAACCCCGCGGAGGTAACCACAATCCCACCTCTTTGTGCGACTGCGGCAGGCACGATTACTGATATGCTCGCTGCCATTAGATAACCGCACCGACACTGGCTACCGGTCTCCGGTGCACGACTCCGGCATCGTCCGCTTTGTCGCCCGAGATTGCTTCGGCAAGCGTCACACAAGGGGCCACACGAGTCATCCCCTTTATATAGCCGGTGGTCGCCGCCAGTGCTCAGGCGTAACCCATTTCTTGTTGTCGTTGGGGCTCCCGCAACTTTCCCCCCGCCCCATCCCCTCGTCCTTCCCCTCCTCCCTCGACAGGTAACAAACCTTAATTACGGCAGGTCGCGCTACTCATTTAACAGCAACACTTATATACTCCGCCACCGGTCCCCTCGTCGTGGTGCTTGGTGAAAAATCGTCGTTATCGGCTCGGAACCCTTACTGTGCTGGTGTTCATTTGAGCCATGACGGTGTTCTCCCCTCGGGACCGCAAGCAGCCGTTGCTGTTGTCGTTTCTCCACAAACCGCTGCGAGCCACCAACGAGCTCGAAAAGGCCACCACTCGCCACAATCTGCTCATCAACCGCTTCGTCAACGAAGTGGCACCCACCCCAACCCCGCCAGTGCTGCCGTCGCTGAGCTGTCCCCTGGCATCGCCGCCGTACTCGCCCCAATCGGAACCGCTGTCGCCGCAACCGCTGGGGCCACCGCTGCCGCCTCGATTGGTCCGTAAAAAGCTGGGGGAAGTGGTCAAACCCGTCATCCGTGAGTCGTCGGTCCACCGCCGAGCTCGCTCGCTTCCCCTGACCCCTACTTTCAAGCAAGTGCACTTTGGCATCGATACCGACGTCAAGTACTTCCACCAACGAGACCGGCCGCTGGCAATCTCCAACCCCAACTCCCCCGACGCTCCTCAGCTGGACTCGGAATTGGAATCGGACGTCGAGCTCCCCAACTGGTCGTTGGATGCTTCCGGGGATACCAGCTACCCGCGACCGCTGCAATGGCTGATTCTGCTCCTTAACTTCCCCCACCTTTCCTACACCAAGTGCATTGCCCACAAGCGACCGGTGTTCTTGGAACGGGTGTTTTTGCAGCACGATACGGTGCTGCTTGTCGGCCACGTTGCCGTGAGAAACTTGGCGTTCGAAAAGACCGTCACCGTGCGGTATTCCCTCGACAACTGGCTCACCATCATCGAGTTGCCGGCCACCTACCTGGATGTGCGCCCCGACATCTTGAAGCGGAACAACTACGACCGGTTCGTGTTTGATATTCCGTTGGAAAAGTTGTTTAGCTCGTTCTACATTAACCGCTCGGCCCTGGTTGGTGCCCACGAACGCACCTATGAGTTTTGCCTCAAGTACGTGGCTCATGGCGTCGAGTACTGGGACAACAACGAATTTGCCAACTACAAACTCACCCTCCACCGTCGGCCGCCGGCAAACCCCAACCAGCTTCGCCACCCGACGGTGGCCAAACATGTGCTCAACGGCCACAACGCCAAACCCCGCTACTCTCAGAGCTACTTGAAACGTCGTACTCTGGATTCGCACCCTCCCCAGCCGAAGAGACAGCAGGACTGTGACAATAAGCTGTTGGACTTTGAGTCGAATCAGTACTTCATGAGCCTGCCCATGCTCTCCCTCTACAAGCATGATGCCCCGGTTCGCGGCGACACCGCCCTGCCCATGCCCGACATTGAGTTGTCGAAGCAATTGGCGGTGAACCAGTCATTGGACGAGGGCCAGTCGTCGGCCGGCGCCAATCCCGACTCGGAGCAAGGCGCCCCTAGCCAATTGGACTCGCAACTGTACAAAGAATTGTTGGAAAACTACTGCTTCTTCCGGGGCAACGACGAGCAACCGGAAGAGCACAAGCCCGAAGGCCACAAGCCATTTACCGTACATGCCTTTTTGCATTCATGATACCCGCACCACTAAGTTTTTTTTGTTTATTTTTGTTGATAAGGTTTTAATTGGGATTCCTTTAGGGTCTTTTGGGAACATAGAGAAGGATAATGAGTAATGATAAAATGCATCGTGCCTTAATTGTAGAGCAACCTGTGATCGCCGGCTATCGGAGATAAACTTTTGATCCCTGCGTCGCTAAAAAGGCTATTTCATAACTAGATGACTACACCCCTGAAACGAAAAAAGAAAAAAAATTCAAGAAGAGGGTAGATATCACAAGATACTCATCAGAATGCTTGATCGATGACCAGAACCTTATCTCTATTGCTTGTGTACTTTTTTTCTTATTTCGAATTGTGCACCATTACGTACTGATCCAAGCCGCACCAATTCCCATCGGCTCTCCTACATCGTAGAGCATGAACATCGTCAAACACCGAGATCCTCCTAAACTCGGTCTGGAATTTGAGCTTGTGGGACATCAGGGGCCTGTTTTAACCGCTCAATTCGACTCCAATGGTACCAGAATCGCCAGTGGGGGCGTTGACCGTAACATCCTCCTATGGCATCTCCCCATTGCCAATACTGTCAACGAGGCAAACTACGGAGTGATAAAAGGACACAAAGGTGCGGTTACTTGCGTTCAGTGGAACGATGACCATCTCCTATCGGCAAGTTCCGATGCTACTGTGGGATATTGGGACGCAGAGACGGGTACTCGGCTTCGCAATTGGAAGCACAATGATACCGTCAATCAGGTGACGGCGTTGGGAGCGGGAGCAGCCTCGGTTAGTGATGACGGACGGTTGCTTGTGTGGGATTCTCGAGAAAAACAATCCGTGGCCAGCGTCGCCTCCGATTTTCCGCTATTAACCGTGGCAACCAACTCGGCTCAAACTACGGTGTGGACCGCAGGAGTCGACGGCTCGGTTAGAGCGTATGACACCCGAAATTTCGATAAGGAATTATGGAATTGTGCTGATTTAGGCGATACTATCACTTCTCTAAGTGTCAACTTTGATGGACTGATGTTGTTAGCTCGTCTTCTTAATGGAACCTTGCGGATACTCAATCCTCGAGATACCCTTCCTACGGGAATGTCTCGTCTAACTAGCAGCATCTTCAATGGAAGTGCCCCCAAAAGTCCATGGGGATGTCGAGCGTGCTTTTCACCTACTGGCCTCGAAGTCATCAGCGGTGGTAACGGTGGGGTGGTATTTGACGTCACGCTGGCTCGGATGATGAAACAATTTCATGAAGAGGATATTGTCATTGACGTGGGGGTGACGGAAAAGAATCTTGTCACCGCTACAAACAAGGGGTTGTATGTCATGCCCGTGTAATAATACACTAAAAACGTACTTTCTTGTGGAGTCGCCGTCGCTTGTGCTCCGTTTCTGGTTTTGGTGGTTCGGGCTGGCGTCGACGTTTGCGTGATTCCTCCTTTTCCTTGATCATGGCCTTGATTTGATTCAACCGAGCAAGGTTCTCTTGAGAAAACGCCCACATATGCCACACCCGTTCGTCATCAAACGTTACCTCACTACAGTGAGTGAGTAAACCCCCGTCAGTGTCATTGCTCAGACTCATGTCTTGCTCGGTGGTAGGTTTGGCCTGGAATTCCACGTATTCATTAGGTGCCAAATCAAGGAATTGGTGTCGTTGAATGTACTGCTGAATGGCCTCATTATCAATGACAAACTTTTCTTTGTGGTCTTCCAGGGTGCGATGGCGATAGATTTCTTCTTCCAAGGTGCCACGAAGCAACAACGTTTCCACATATACTGGTTTTTGTTGCCCAATTCTATGAGCCCGCTTGATTGCTTGTGCCTCTACCAGCTTTTGCCATACTGGACTCAAAAAGTAGACTTGCGTGGCATCAATGATGGTCAACCCATGCGATGCCAACCGTAAGTCCATAATCAACGCCGTTCCCCCGTTAGCATCACTAAACTTTTCCAAATTCATAGCTCGATCATGAGGGGATATGAAAGTAGCATACAAAATGTACTCGAGTCCCAACACATCTAGTAGTTCCGCCAAGTAGTAGGCGTGGTCCTCAAAGTCAAAAAACACAATCAGCTTTAATCCCTGGCGTTGATGTTCAGCCAATCGACTAGCGAGATAGCTCAACTTTGACAGCGCTGTCCCTAGCAAACGGGCTTTGCGAAGGGCTTCAAATGATACATCACCATCACTATCGTCAATGAGCACTTTCTCGTGATCAAGTTTGATTGCCTGCTCCTGATTGGCTGTCTCCGTTTTGATCTTAGCAGCCTTTGCTCGAGCCGATCGTTTTTGCTTAAGTTTCTCCTTACTTAAGGGAAGGGTGTCGTAGCGACTCTTCTTCTTCTTTGGGGGAGAAGCCTCCTCGGTTTCAGCGGCAAACTTCTTCGATCGTTTGACACCTTCCTTGGAATACTGCTTGCTAAACTTGTCAACGGCTTCAACGATCTTTTCTCGAAGCTTATCTGCCAGAGCAAATCGGTTCTTGTAAACCACCTCTTGAAGCACCCCCAATTGAGGCGCCCCCAAGACGTATTCACCCGGTGTGGCGCCGAGGGCTAAGTCTCGTACGAAAAACAGGGGAATCTCATTTCTGTCGAGATAATAGAGTAACTCATGGGCCACCAGAGCCACTCGCCATCGCTGATTGTTAAGTGCCACTTCGGCACATGCACGAGATTGCACTAATAATTGAATATCACTAGGGGAATACCGAGGATCCGTTTCTTCACGAATGAGACAGTTAGTACACACCTTGACGAGAGCCTCGAGATCTTCAATCAGAAACCCCGTCCAAAACACGGTGGCTCGTCGAAGGTTATTAATCAATCGGCGTAATTGTCCTCGATTATTGGAATGGAACATGTAGTCAATGTCTTCACGCTCCGACGATACGGCATTAGTCGCCAATACCGCCGTAAAGTTGTTAATTGCCAATTGATTGAAATACAGTGGTTCGAGGTATACCACTTTGTGGTGAAGAGGGGGTAGTTCCATGTCCACATCTCCGTGTCGGATCATAAGCTGATTAAGCAAACCACCAAGTGCCAACTCGGCCAGCGGAGCTCCCGCCTCCAAAGGCTTCACGATGGTTTGATGCCAGAACCGAGAGGCGGAAAAGTATGGCTCCAACCGAAGAAAACGACCAATGATAACCCCGAGCTTTGCCAAATCCTGCTTGCAATCGAACTGATTTTTAACTTCTTCGTCAGCCATGGACAAATGGGTGAGTCCCAGCGTTGGTGTACCTGAGACCGCCCACTTACGCTCGCACATGAACACGTTTGAACATATATCACTTGTACGAGACTTTGTGTGTAACGAATGCCCTTCATCAACAACAAGTCGTTTCCAGTAAATCAGCTCCAACCCTTGCATATCACCTTTATTTTGCGAGACTAGCCGCAGAACAAACGAGGAAGTAGTGACGACGACATCATGCCTCAAAAGCTCTTGTGTCGATGGCACTTCCCGAGTAAACCACGAGTTGGTTTCGGGATCTCGAGAATCTTTGCGGTAGTGTGTCAGAATGTAAACCTTTTTGAGATATTGCGGGTCGGTATGCTTATCAATTTCGTTGTTCCATTGATGAAACAAATTATCAGGTACAACCACCAATGTCAGCGAACTTAGCCATAACTTGCGTCTTTGGTCAAACTCGGGTAACCTCGACGATTGTCGGACTCTGATTTTGGCATATTGATCGTAATGGTTGCCAATGACGGCAATTTGAAATCCAGCAGGGTTTTCATGTAACAAATCTACAAGGTGCGGGGGAAGATCATGGACGTAATACTTCCACGGAAGTCCCTTGTCTCGTATTTGATCGGTGCACAATTGAGTAAGGCGAGGAATTTTGTAAGGCTCTACTGAAACCTCGGGCTCTTCGAACTCCTCATCATACTGGTAGGGATACACGTCGTCATCAAATATCGGTTGTTCGGCACCTTCATCGTCAAGAGGAAAGGTTATCATGTCTTCTTCTGGAGGAATTACCAGTTGTTGATGTTTGGTAGCGCAAATGACAGCAATACAGATCAACGTCTTGCCAAGCCCCATATTTTCGGCAAGAATCCCACCTCGTGGAAGTTTGATTTCCTCATGATGATTAAATATTTGATCAGTCAAGAGGTCATAGAATTTCCCCTTCCTAAACTCAACGTAATGTGGTACAAAAAACTTTCTTGTTGACGCCAGCTCTCGCTGAAGCATGGCACTAACCGACTGTCGTTGATAGCCATACAACTTCGTCTTCACGCCATGAACTTTGCCATTTTGTACTTCCATGATCAAGTCATCGGTCGTGGGTATCAGCTGGCCACTTTGTGATAGTTTCGTGACCGTTGGCGGCTCAATCAGATTGTAAATGCGGTTTACCCGTTTGTCTAACGGCTCAGATCTATTTGTAACGACGCCACTGATCCATTTTTCCACCGGTGCATAATCCCAATCCCACACAGCATCAGCTGCGGCAAAGTCAACGACAAGATTCGATTTGCCCACACTGATACCATGTAGCATGCGATACCATTGTAGTCTCAGGGCCACCAGGGGTCGCTTGCGCCAATTAAGCACCGGCCAAATGTCATCATCGTCAGCGGGAAGAGCATATACTGACAATCGAGCAATACCCCCCACCACTCGAAATGTACACATGATGTATCGTTGAAGTTGAAGTTGGGCCATGTCGTTGATTAACGGATGGCAATTGGGAGCTCGAGCCACCAATAAATCCAAGTCAGCCCAACGCTCTTCGGGGTCATCATCGCTAACGGCAGGAGCATACAAATCGGTGATTTGTAACGGTAAGTTGGTGAAAAATACGTATCCCAATAGGACGAACTTTGTGAGATCGTTGGTGATACGAGCAATGGTTTGAACTCCAGACATCACATCGGGCAACGGTGGATGCGATAAGGTAAAGTGCGTGCACCGTGGTACAGTTGATGGCTGCAACCATACACTTACTACCATACACCACTACAATATCGTATAAAGAGGTTAGATTGGAACTTTAATGATTAGAATCAGTAATGAGTTCGATTTTATACAAATAACATTTGACAACATTTTCTCGAGTTTAGTTTAATCCACCCCACAGTACTTCTAGACGTTTGTGACCAGTCGCACCGCAACCACATGAAGACAACCTTACTCCAGATCCCCAGCAAGACGACGGAAGAGGTCAATTGGTTCAAACCACTTCACAACTACCTTGTGCAAGTATACGGACATGCTGCCAATGAATACTCGCTGGATGTGACGGCGTTCAACCAGCTACGCCAGGACCTTCGTGGGGCTCACCCCGACGCCACTGGCGTCAAGTTATTCTTACGGTACTACTCTCAGCTTGAATTGTTGGATTTACGCATTCCCTTTGGTCTGATCAACACCCCCAATCGAACCAGGGTCGAGTTCAAGTGGTCGGATCTGTTTGAGCCGGATATCACCAATAGTCAAGGCTCGTTAGCGTTTGAAAAGGCCAACGTCCTCTACAACTTGGCGTCATTATTACTGCGTCAAGCCAGCATCAAGTTGTCCAATGGTAACTTCAAGGAAGGGATGGTGGCCTTGAGTCAAGCTGCCGGTGTGATTGATTTTATTGGAGAGAACTTCTTACATGCTCCCCTGCCTGATTTAGCCTTGGGGACGATCAAGCTCTTGCTGCAAGTAATGATATCTCAGGCTGCTGAACTCTTTGTGCTTCTGGCGATCAGTGCTGACGCTCAACAAAAGATGAATCAATTAGTAGCTAAGCTCTGTCAAGCGGTGTCAGAGAGCTACGCCCTCGCCTTATCCTTGGCCCAGTCGGGAATGGGGCTTCACCAGGACTTTGACGCCGACGAAGAAGACTTTTTAAACCAGCCCGAAGACGTATTGCCCGAAGTGCCCGCTCTTATTGAACCTCGGTGGAGAGCCATTTTGGATTTTAAGCGAGGTTTATACCAGCTGATGGCATGGTACTACCAGGGGCTTCTGGCGGAAGCCAATAAAAAGTATGGTGATGCCATTGCTTACCTTACTAAGGCCCAAGAGTCGCTTGAACAGGATCTTGGTAGTATTACCGAGGCTGCTGCCGACCAAAAAATTACCCTTCCCTACGAAATGCTTGACTACTTGCATTATCAAGAAGACGCGGTGAAAATTAAGTTGGGGGATTTGAACAAGGATAACGATTTGATTTATCACGATCTTATTCCCCTGTTGGTAACACTTGCGCCACCTGTACCTAAACAACTGGTTGAACCGGTGCAATTTACCAAGTTCCCTGGTCTCAACGAAATCAGCGAACACAATTACCAAAACTTCTTGTCAAATGTGGTGCCGGTCAATATCCACGAATTGCTCAGTTTCTACTCGGAGGAAAAGTCCCAGTTGTTGCGGAATGAAATCGACCATGTCGAAGTGCTGGACCTGGAAGTGGCGCTGGTGTTATCGAGTCTTCAGTTGCCACAACAGTTGCTGGCTCTCAAGGAGTTGGCGGCGGGATCGCAAATTTCGGCGCTGCCCCAACTTGACGAGCAAGTGACAAAGTATGCCAACGAGATTCGGGCCAACTACGCCGAAGACAAGAGTAATCGGCAAAAGATCGAGCACTATCGCCACCAGATCTATCAGGCGGTACAGTCGCTTCCACCTAGTGATGGCGCTACTCAGTTGAAGCGGGCGTTTTACGAAGCCACCACCAACGATAACAAAGTGTTTGCCTACGTCACCGATACCGAGCTTCACGATACTCTCGGTCAGGGTCAATTACTGCGGTTATTCTCGCAAAAGCCGGTGGAAGAAGAGCTCCTGTTACTAGATATCGACGACAGCAATCGTCCCATCGACCAAGCACTTCGGGCAACTGAGGACGTGCTCGATGAAATCGATAAGGCTAAGCGACGCAAGCACGACGTCATCGGCATCCTCAAGGCCAAGATCCACGAGGACGACATTTCCGATATTCTCGTACTTAACCTGCGGGTCAAGCTGACGAAGGAAATCAAGCTGGTGATCTTCCCCGAGGAGCTCAAGAAGTTTGACGAGTACACCACCGAGATCGACGACATTGTGGCTCGAGAACGGGAGTTGGTGGCGCAACTTAAGACGACGTGGGCGCAAGTGATGGCCAATCCCGAGGTGAAGCGGTTGCGGCAATCGTCTACGTTCCAGGCGGAATTAGTCAAGCTGCAACTGGACCGGGTGGTGCAGTTTTACCACCAGTGGCGGCAGTACCATGCTGGCGTCAAGACCGGGGCCCAGTTTTATCCCCGGCTCTTGCAATGGGCTGACCAGTTACGAGCGCCGCCGGTTCTGCAGGCAAGCGGACCAGCATCGGCACCGCACCCAGCACCAGCACCGCCCCCTGCCAGCACCACCACACAACCCAGCCACCCCCAGGCGTCGGCGACGGCCCCGCGCCGCCTGTCGTTGATCTACGACCAGCCGCTGACCTACCAGCCCAACATGTACCAGTTCTTTAGCAAACAGTGACGTAGCCAATGTCTAGATTCGAATATATTACCTGCAGGACGTGATCACCATCGCCACCAACCTGACTCCCCTCTCTCGCGTGCACAGATATTTAACCACAACAGAAAATACCGTTTGTTGACGCGTAGTCTAAATACCCACCCCCGGCGGCGACGCCATTGTCACTAGGTAGGTGGTTGGGGGGAATCCTCGGGGACAATGACGCCCGCTGCTGGTAATACGACGGGCAGCCGACCTCCAAGCATTATCTCATGGCCGGCTCCCCCCCACAGTTGGACGCTATGAATAGAACTAAGCCGAAGTGCATGCGCCGTGTGCCGGAAAGCATAAACAAATCGCTGGAAAATTTCTCAACGTGCGCCTGGCGGCCGCGTATAAAACTCACGATAAATCCCGCTAACGTCATCCACACTAATCCACCATGAAGTTGGCGATAATGACGTTAGCCGCGGCGTTGGCCTCGACGGTCGCCGCCGCCGACCAGATCAAGTGCTCCGAGCTGTCGCCCTGTCCCAAGGACCAACCGTGCTGCTCGCAGTTTGGCGTTTGTGGTACCGGGGCCTACTGCTTGGGCGGTTGCAACCCCATGTGGTCCTACAACATGCTGGCGTGTATGCCGCAACCGGTGATGTCGTCGTTCAAGACGGAGTTCACCGACATTGGCCAGGTGAAGAACCAGTACACCTACCTCGGCAACTCGCTGGAAATCGACTGGTTGGTGTCGGGTAACGCCACCATCGACGACGGCGCCCTCCAGATCCAGATGCCGGCCCACTCGGTGGGGGCGGTGATCTCGTCGACCAAGTACTTTTGGTACGGGAACGTCAAGGCCCACATGAAGACGTCGCGGGGCGCCGGGGTGGTGCTGGCGTTCATCGTGTTCTCCGACGTCCAGGACGAAATCGACTTCGAAATGGTCGGTTCGGACTTGACTGGCCCCCAGTCCAACTACTACTACCACGCCGAACTCGACTACAAGAACGCCAAGCGGGCCGACGTCTCCGACACCTTCCAAAACTACCACGAATACGAAATTGACTGGCAACCCGACGAAATCAACTGGTACATTGACGGTAACCTCGTCCGGACCTTGAAGAAGGAAGACACCATGAAGGAAGACGGCAAGTACCACTTCCCCCAAACCCCGTCCAGAGTGCAATTCTCGCTTTGGCCCGGTGGTGACGCCTCGCAAGGGGAAGGCACCATCGAATGGGCCGGCGGTGCCATCGACTGGAACTCGGAAGACATTCAGGACAAGGGTTACTACTACGCGTACGTCAAGGACGTCGAGGTCAAGTGTAACGACTTGCCGTCGGACTTGAAGAAGGTGGGCTCGGGCCCCCGTGAATACAACGCTTTCATCTACACTGACAAGGCTGGTACTTCTAACGATGTCGCTTTGACCAACGCGAAGACCTGGATCGGGCAATGGGACTCGACTGGGTTGAACCCGGAAAACGAAGACAAGTCGTCGTCGTCGTCTAAGTCGTCTTCGTCGAAGTCGTCGTCGAAGTCGTCGGCTACCTCCTCCAAGGAATCGTCGCTGGCCACCGATTCGTCGTCGAAGGATGATGACAAGTCGTCGTCCAAGACCGACAAGTCGTCGGCTAAGGACGACAAGTCGTCGACCAAGGCGGATGACAAGTCGTCTGACTCGAAGCAATCCAAGACCGACGACTCGGACAAGCCTTCGGCTACTGCTAACATCCCCCAAGGGAACCGTCCTGGTGCCGGTGGCTCTCAAGTGCTGCAAACCGCTGGCAACCAAGGTTCGGGTAACAACAACCAAGGCTCGGGCAACACCGACGGTTCGGGCTCGGAAGCTACTACTACCCGTTCTTCCGGTGGTGGTTTCGTCCAAGGTAACAACCAAGGTGGATCGTCGTCGGCGTCGTCGCTGGGCGCCGCCTCCGCCGACACCAAGTCGCAAAACGTGGCCGCGGCTGCGCTGAACGGCTTCTTGGCTGTGGTGGGTGCTTTGGTGATGGGGGCTTTGTCTGTGGTCATGTAATTTTTAACGAACTAATATCCATAATACACACTTCTTTGACAGAAAGACATTTTTTGGTGGAGAACAGAGCCTAGCCCACGATATCTGTCGACGCGCCAATGCGTAGGCACGCTCGTTTAGGACGCCGAGCGCCAACGCTCATAATTTATAAAGATCGCACATGGCAATTTAACCCGATTCAGTCGCCAAGATGGCCCGTTGGCGATCCACAAACACGAATGTTGAGAATCTGGTAACCTCGTGGGTTTTAACCACAATCTCCATCAAATCTCCGAGATTCCGAGGTATCGCTCGATGAATCATGTTGCATGAACGAAAACCCTTTTCCTAAGGGGATGCGGCACAGCGACTGCCGACGCTCCCGATTGGCTCGCTCACTTTAGTACAGCATACATGACAGAATGCAAACAATAAAGGTAAACTTGTTATGATGTTTGCCCTGCCGCTAGGCCACTAGTGTTATTGATTCATGTGGGTCCCACATTGTTACGCAGGTCATTTGACGTTCCTCAGTAGACGTCGTGGTGGCTCAGTAAAATGCTAGTGGCTAAGTAAGGACCAGCCTGACACCAGGAAGTACCGGCCCGTTAAGACCACCCGAACATTCCCCCAATTATGAACACTACCACGGCACCACACTACTCATTAAATACCCCACTTGGTCTTGATTGATGAGTCTCGTGACCATATACCCCAAAATGTCCCACGGCTTACCAACAATAGAACACAATACCTTGAAAACACAATAAATCTTAACCCTATCGCTGACCATCGGTAATAAGCGGTTTTTGCCTTCCTCCGAAGCTCTCTGTAGTCGCCTACTAGGTTGTTCTGTTCTGCGGGGCTCTGGTTTAGAGCAATTGCTTCCAACGCGCACTCCACATTTTTGAAATCACCGGTCATAGAAAAAGCCACTCGTTTCCGTACGACTTAGTGATGAGCAGTTAGACGATGATCGTTCCTAAACTTCTCGTGAAACGATGGTTTGTCACGCAAGTGGTGCTCGCTTGCTTGGTGTTGTTGGTAATCGTCAACATCTTCATTGCTGCTCGCAGCTTCGACCTGATCCCCCGAGTACAAAGCTTCGTTGAATCCCACTGGAACTCTGATCCCTTACAATTGCAGGACAAATCGTTGGGTGAAATCTACCAGGATGTTGTTGAAAAGCTCGTACAGTCTCCACGCAACCGACAGATGCTCATGGATGTTCGTCATGGTGAGCTGGCCTTTTACGACTTTGACAACAACGTCGTGGGCACCACCGAACTTGTTCACAACCAATACCAACGACAACCCTACGTGGCCAACGGCTACATTGGTTCGCGGATCCCTAATGCTGGTCAAGGGTTTGCCTACGACCAGCTTCAACCGGGGAAAACCAAAGAGTTGGTCAACGCCGGGTGGCCTCTCTTCAACAAACGGTACCTGGGGGCATTCATTGCTGGTTTCTTTGATCTTCAGCCCAACTCTACTGGCGTTAACTTCCCTGAGCTCTCTCAAAACGGATGGGATTCTTTCATCGCCGCCGTGCCCCAGTGGACTACATTACAATTGTCGATGAACTTACACGGTAAGGACCATGTTTTGGACCCCGCCACTCTCTATCGGTTTGACCAAGACCAAGTGGTAACAAACTACGTCCAAAACATGAGTTTACTGACAGGGGTGGTGACCACTTCGTTTACATGGCTTGATGTCTTGGACGTGACGTACACGGTGTTTGCCCACCGTCTGCATCAACACTTGGGTGTGGTCCACGTCGACATCAAGCTGAAAAGCCAATCGCCACTCGAAATCATGGTCGAGGATATCATTGACTTTGCCACGACAGAACGCTGCGCCCATCCCTACGCCATCTCCGATGGTGAAGGTATTGGCATGGTGTTTGAACCTCAAGGGGTACAAGGGGTACACGGCGTCATCTACTCTCGCTTGGACCACAATGCACTTAAGCCAAAGCCTGAAGGCGATAAGGTGGTGCAATACCTTAACTTGAAGCTTGACCCGGAGTCAAGTCATGCTGTCGTCACAAAGTATGTTGGTATTGCTCTGACTGATGTTGTTGATGACCCATGGAAGGTTGCCAAGTCTACCGCCATCAAGTCTCGTCTGTTTTCTGGCACCTTTAACAGCCACGTTGCCGCTTGGAAGAAGGAAGCAGACGTAGCAAACATGGCAAACTATAAAGGCAGTGACTTACTCACATTAACTCTGAGGGCATCGTTGTTCCACTTAGCTGCGAATACTCGCATTGGTGCCGAAGGGGTATCAGCGGCAGTTGGTGTTACGGGTCTCTCGCTGGATGGTTACGGAGGCATGGTATTTTGGGACTCGGATCTTTGGATGATGCACGGAATGTTGCCATTTATGCCACGTCACCTGGAACAGTTTGCTAACTATCGTCTTTACACTCATCCCCAAGCTCGCAAAAATGTCAAGGAATCGGCTAAGGATTACCACGGTAATGGGGTTGACGTCGATCGAGACTTCGAAGGAGCAATCTACCCGTGGACCCTGGGTCGTGTTGGCAATTGCACCGCTACCGGCCCGTGTTTTGACTATGAATACCACGTCAATCATGCGGTGGCACAAACGGCGTGGCTGATCTACTTACTGGGGAACCAAGATGAGTGGTACTTGCGTGAAAAAGTGTGGCCGTTGATCCACGACGCTGCCCAGTTTTTCTCCACCTTCGTCACCTATAACCAATCTCTTGAAGCCTACGTCACCGCTAACTTGACTGATCCTGATGAATTCGCCAACCACGTTGATAATGGCGCCTACACCAATGCCGCTATTCATTTGGTTATGGGGTGGTGCATCGACATTGGTCGCCATTTGAACATTGATGTTCCCGACAACTACACCGACATCCACCGCAAGATGTTTCTTCCCAATACTAACGGCATTACCCTTGAGTTTTCGGAGATGGACTCACAAGTGGCCGTGAAGCAAGCTGATGTGGTTATGTTGACGTATCCGCTTTACGTTGATGAGCTTGTTGATGCTACTCAGGGGAGAAATAACTTGGAGTTCTACGCTCTTAAACAGGTTAGTTATGGTCCCGCCATGACGTTCTCAATCTTTTCCGCCGTGGCTGCCCAGTTGGCTCAGGCTGGTTGTGCCGCCCAACTGTACCTCATCAAACTGATTGCCCCCTATATGCGTGCTCCTTTTGCCCAGTTTTCCGAGCAAAACTACGATGACTACACCAAGAATGGGGGCACCCACCCCGCATTCCCTTTCTTAACCGGGCACGGAGGCTATTTGCAGGCAGTGTTCCAGGGGATTACCGGGTATGCTCCTACCTATTCGCTTGAAAACGGCAAACTCAAACGGAAGCTTCGTGTTGATCCTATTCTGATCAGCGGTATCGGTGGACATGCCCACTATCCATCTGTCCACTATATGAATCAACTGATTGAAATCGAGGTCATGGGTTCCGACTTTGTTCTCATGCATCATGGTGGAGTGGATGGCAATGCTGATGCTCCTATATATATTGAAGTGGCCGATCGCAACACGATGGCGGGGTCATACACAGTTGATCCCCATACTCAATTGCGTCTTCCGGTGTATGAGCCGGGATTACTGTTTGAAGGGCTGAAGTGTGAGTGCATGTCGGCTGAGATTGTCACAATTACCCACGGCAAGATGGGTGACCATGCATGGCTGATTAATGATGGCGATATCACCCTGAGATGGGAACTGGGAACTAACATCAAGCCAACTAAGCTTTTGGTCGATCTCAAACTGTATCAAAATGTGCTGCTGGTTGAGTTCAACTTTGGTGAGAAGCCTCCCAAAGTCGTTAACATCTACAACGCTAATGACGACTTCTCTTACGAGCTGGCGCTGCATTTATTGCTGGGGGTGATTTTTGAAGATTACGACACCACGAGCAAGTATCTGTGGGTTGGCTTCAAAGATGATCCGAGACGACAAGAAGAGGTGTTCACCGAAGTACTCGTCAAGAATCATGAAGTTGAAATCACGGCGCAGTGGGATCCTAAGGCTCCCGTGGCACCGCCAACGATATTCAACACAACTCTCGTCGAATTTGAATCGTCCAAGATGTCCCGTTTCTTATTGATTGAGACAGTTGGGACCCATGATGCCGATGACTTAGGTCCCCGATTCGCAGAAATCATCATAAGATGATTTACTCCATTAATTTCCAAAAATTAGAGGTCGCTTTCACGTTGACAAGCCCTAGATATATATAAGTTTAATTCACATAAGCATTAGGTGTTCGTCAAAGGAGATTTGTAGGAAAAAATGAAGCTTGGTCGACCTCGGTGAGGTTTGAACTCACGATCTTGCGATTAACAGTCGCACGCCTTAACCAACTTGGCCACGAAGTCTGGGCAGCGGACATTTGCCATATCACAATAATGGTTACTAGACTATACCAATCAATATGCCTCTTTTGGGGTTTTTTTGTCGCTTGTTTGGCAACATTTAGTCACTAAAATCATCTGTTCTATTCGATATATATGAAATGTGGTTGAATAAAATAGCAAAGAACAAGTCATGTTACTTATTCATACATAACCTCCGCCATGGTGATCAAACGTTTGACACCGGTGTTCCAGTGGCCCATTTCGTCACTGTGGTTAGTGGCCAAAGCTAAGTTGAGCGACGAAGCGGTGGCGAAATCCTTAGCTTCCAAAGCATCACAGATCTTCTTCAATTCGCCAACCGCGGCATCTGACAACAAATCATCGTTATTGAGATGGTCGTACAAGATATTAAGCCGCTTGTTCATGTCAACACCATGTTTAGCGAATCTTTCGGGAATTTTCGGTTTGATGGCTTCATGAATCTTCAGCAAAGTTTCATAAACGGGCTTGGAGCTCTCGGGGATGTGAGAGCGGTCACCCGCAGGATACTTGGTCTTAGCTGGAACTGGCAGCGCCGATTGCAACGCAGGCGATTGTGATTGACTGGCCAACGGAGGCGCCGGCGCCGCGACGCCACCCATGGGAGGAGCAGCCATGGGAGGAGCGCCCATGGGAGAAGCACCCATCGGAGGAGGACCAACAGGAGCCACGGGAGGAGGAGCAAACCCACTGGCAACGCTCATGGGAGGTGGCGCAAAGGCTCCGGCAGCGGAAGTGCCACTGGGCATGGGCGCCATCGGTTGAGCCCCACCTTGGGGAGCGTAAGGGTTTTTGGGCGGAGCCCCGGGAGAGGCAACGGGAGGAGCCGCAAACGAGGTTGATGGAGGTACCGAACCCATAGGAGGAGGCGCCTGCACCGATTGCGGGGCGTAGGGGTTCTTAGGAGGACCCTTCGCCGGCGATTGCGATGACCGCGTAGGGGGAGCTTCGAATTGAGGCGTGGGCGGCGCTACCGAACCGGGAGGAGGAGCGTACTTGGACGGGGTAGCGGCATGGCCAGGACGAGGCGAGTTGGTCGCCAGTCCGTGGTTCGACGTCTTGGGAGGAGCCGAAATACCGTTGGCTTGCGACGCCTTACGCGACGGGCCGGGAGGAGGAGCCGCATTAGGGCCTTGGAATGGCGGCGCTTGCGAGCCCGCAGGGCCAAACGGTTGGGGAGCGGGGGTCACGATAGCGGCAGCAGCGGCTCTTCTGGGCTTGGAACCAATTTGGATGCCATCGGGCAAGTCGTTCCACCCTTCTTCCTTCTTCTTCGGAGGAGGAGGCGTCGCGTTCATCAGCATAAACTGAGGACCAGGCGACGTCACGCCTCCGATGGTGCTGGGAGCGGCGTACGGGTTGGCCACGGGAGCTGGTTGAACCGGTTGTTGCGCCTGTTGGGGAGCGTAGGGGTTAGACCGAGCGTAGGGGTTGGCCCGAGTAGCGGTGGCGGCAGCCGGGGGGTTCACCGGTTGAGGAGCAAACGAAGGCGCCGGCGGGAACCCAGGAGCGACGGGAGACGCCGCAGGGAACCCGGGGTTGGCCACGGGAGCAGGCGGCATACGCGACGCAGGGGTGGGTTGGGGAGGTTGCTTGGCTTGAGGAGCGGGTTGAGCAGCAGTAGTAGCTCTAGCACCGTAACGGCCACCGCCGACAGCAGCGCCGGTGTTGGCAGCGGCTTGGGGCTTCGACGTGGCCTTGGAGATCCGGTCCTTTTCAAGCTTGGCCACTTCATCGGGCAACAACGGCAAGAATTGTTCGGCAATTTCAAACTCACCAGCGGCCGCCACCATCAGACAGTATTCCAAGATGGCCTTAATGACACCTTCATCCTTGATTTGAGGAGTCTGGGCACCGCTGACTTGACGGTAAGTAGCGATCTTTTGAACAAAGTTGTCCAAAGTGGCGTACCGAGCATCGGCGGGGGAGGAGATCTTGGTGTCGCTGCCACTCAACAACTTTTGCTCAAATGCCGGCATGTCAGCAAGCCAAATTGCGGCCATCTTGTCCAAGTTTTCGCCAGCAGCCAACACCGACAAGGCATGGTCACGGTTCTTGATCCGGCCCCCGAGGTGAGCCATTTGCGTGTTGTATTGCGCGGGATCATTGGCGAAGGCGGTGATGGCTCTGCCAATGTCCTCCCAGTTCTTGGGGTCAGCATGAGCAACAATGTCGCCGACATCGCCTCGAGTGACGGAATACAACACCCGCAGCTCGGTCGAAGCCTTGTTCTTGTTGAAGTAGGCGTTGCGGACCTTTTCTCTCAAGGCTTCGGGCGACTTGGGGTCAAGTACCAACAACAATGCTTCTTCAAGTTTGCCGTTATCCAAGCAGTATTGAACAGCAGCAGCACGCTTGTTGGACAACGCCAACTTGACAAGCTCACTGTCACCAAGTTCGAATTCACCTTCAGGAACGTAGGTTACGGATTCTTCCAAGTGGTCGAAGAACGAGTCATCCTTGTTTTCGGTGGTTTCCTTGTCATCGGCAGCAGTGAACTGCTTCTTGTAGTGTTGGTTGTCGTCACTGAGCTTTTGTAAGAGCTTCCAATCACCGCTATCGGCCTCAGTGGTCTTTTGTTCGGTCTTGCTGGCAATAATGTCACCAAACAGGCCCAGGGCAAGTGCCAGCTTGAAGGCTTCGCCAGAAGTGGCACCCGAAGCGAACCGCTTCACTTCGACCGTCAGCTTTCCGTCAGTGGTGGTGACGATAGCCAACTTGTTACCAAAGCCAAACGACACCGAACAAGGGCATTTAAGCCATTGAGGAGCTTGCAACACGTCAAACTTGGGTTGCTGGGTTTCGGTGGTGGAGATTTGCGACCAGAAGGCGTCGTCGCCACCCGCGGTCAGCGCCGCCGCCACTGCCGCCAGAACGGGGGGTGAAGTGTCTTGAAGAGTCTGAACAATTACCTTACCATCGAACAGGGCCATGGCAAAAATGTCAGGCGATCTGGGGGCAAACCGCACGTGGAAAGTCCAGTTGGCAGTGGTAGGATATTCACCAAGCTTGGTGGCGGTGAGGGGGTTCCACAATAACGTGGTGTTGTCCTTGCCACTCAGCAAAAGTAAGGAAGGGTCCTGGCGACACCAGTCAACCAGCAACACTCCCTTCTTGTGACCCGAGAGCACCTGCTCGGGGGCATTAGAGTTACGCAAGTCCCAAGTCATGATCAACGGGCACGCGTCCAGGTCCAGAGCCGTCACCAACTTGGTCAGCTGAGTAGGGTGCCACGCCACTTGGGAAAAGTTGGCTCTGGCGCCGGTTTGCGACTGATATTGCAAGTGCAACACTTCTCTCTTGGCCTTCAAGTCCCACACCAGGGTGTAGCCCAGGTTCCCGGTCAGGGCAAAGATGTGGGGGACGGTGTTATTCCACGCCACCGAGGTGATTTCTTCCATTGGTGTCATTGCCGTCCCCGGGGTGGTGGGGTCGTCGAAGCCAACGCAGTTCCACACGAACAATTGACCCTTAGCACCGCCCAGGACCATAATTTGCGGCTTCAATGGGTTAAAAGCGATGGCTTTGGCGGGGCCAGAGGTGTGCTTGGTCAGTTTGTGGACACTAGCCTTCTTTAAGTCCTTGGTTTTGATCAACACCGCCGCGTCCCAGAATTCAATCAGGCCGTCTTCGTAGGCCCCGGCAATCAACCCGTGGTCGCGGTTGTCAAAGGGCTTGGACCAGGCAAGGGCATAGAACCGAGCGTCAACACTGGCACTAAACACTGGTTCCGTCGACTTCGACGGAGCAAAGATGTCGTAGATCTCAAGAACCAGCAGCAGGGAAAAGTTCACGTCAATAGCGCCGGCGACGGTACCTGTTGCGAGCAACGGCAACGTGTCGTTGCTCCAGGCGAACGTCAGAGTCGACGCAATCTCTTCGATTTTCACCATGGTAGTGAGATTTTTCTCGAGCGCGTTGATAACACGTTGGTACTGCAAAAAACTCGTGAGCCGCACGCAAAGGCGATCCCAGCTAGAGCAACCTATGGCGGGTGAAGGCAGATATGCATGAACGCTTTAGGAGCATCAGTATTAGTTATTGAAAGTAAACATAATGATGCTGGCAAGTTTTACAAAGAGTCCAGGTAACTTGTCCATGAATCAATTGAAGCCGTGGCTGATTGGGATCGCGACACGTACCAAATTTCGACTGCGAATTCACAGGCTGTCACTTATCACGGGATCAACATGTTTAGCCGCACATGCGAATCGTAAGCTTGACATTTCAGTGGAGAAGCCACGATTCGTAACGGTTGTATGTGAAAATCATTGGCTACAAATGAAGTGATATTCGAAACATTCAATTGGACGGATTCTACCTACTCATGTGGCTTGACCTAATCGTCTCCGGGAGGGGTTAAAGTACCCGTTTCCTCCTCCTTGTTGCCATCACCATCACCAATGACGTCGTTGTACGGTCTTTCACCCAAGACCGTGATCCGGAAGTGGTGGCGGTTACCGGTGTTGTGGCGCAAGAAATCCAAGGTGGCCGTGTGCAACAAGAACCGGTTATCCCAGGCAATGACCAGCCGCAGGTCGCCTCCTTTATGAAGCGCTCTTACTTGAAATTCGGGATTGCCCGTGACATGGTCGACCAAGAAGTTGAGGATAAAGTCCAGCTCTTGCTTTTTAACTCCATCGATTCGTTGAATGAAACCTCTAGAGAAAAATAACAGTTTTTCCTTGGTGACGGGGTGTACTCTCACCAACGGGTGCTTCGTGAATAAGTCCCCAGAAACACGGGCCGGTTGACCATTGTGAGCAGCAAACTTGTTTTGGTACACATTCGAGTGGATGACGGTCAATGTCTCAAAGAACTTTTGGATCGTTGGCAGTAATCTCCGGTACGCCTCTCTAAGGTCAATGAACACGGTGTCACCACCCGACGGAGGTGCTTCAAGCGCAACAAAAATCGAAAACAGCGACGGGTACTTTTCAAAACTAACATCAGAATGCCATCCGTACAGTTTAGTAGTGTCGGCGTACACCTTTTCGTACCGTTCACTATTGCCGGCGGCTCTAAAGGTGGTGAAAAGCTCGGGGTAATCTTCAGCTGAATAACTCACGGGGTGGATGTGAAGACGGCCAAAGTATTCACCAAACTCTTTGGCAAACTTGGGACCCTTATCACGAAAGTCTTGTTGACGGAATACGACTAAACCTCGTTGTTCCAACAACAAGGCAAAATCGTCCTTAGCGGCATCGTTCAATTGACTCAATTGGAACGATTCATCATCAATTTCCGTTCCCAAATCAGGGGTTAAGTCAAAGTGGTTAAACTTGTCAATCCCTTCGGGGAAGATGTTGATGAATTTGGGATTGCCAAAATTACCCCGGTCTCTGGCAGCATGGCCAGGATTGTCGAATCGACGATACTTTCCAATCTCATCCTTCTTTGTCTTTGCCAAATACTCGGGGAATTTTACTGTTTTGCGAGCTTCCTCGATGTTTTTCAAATAGTAATAGTCAGTTGACGGTGTCACGTAATTGACTGGTTCGAAGTATTCGGAGAGGGCGGGGCGGAAAGACATAGTGGTAAAGAGCGGATCAATATCAATGCTACCTAATATTTATAGGCATTGCTTTCGTGTGGGGCTTGATAAAGCCACACTAATGCCACACTACAATTGTAGATAAAATACGAACTGTTACAAACTGGACGATCAAAAGTGACCCCAAAGACATTGTTAGGGTTTATTATGGAATGCAATTTGAGTGTTTAATTGCCAGTATACGTATAGTATTCAAATGCACAACCCCGTTGGGATGATTTGAGACGGTGTTCATCGTCTAATTCTACACAACAAACGCTGAATGAAGGATTGAATTTGGATTACTCATCAACAGTGGTGGCTCCAAACAGAATGGCCCATGAGAATGGTGCTATAATTCATTTGCCACAATCGAATGATTTTTTTTGTCAACTCAACCGATGTCACAGTTTGTATTCTCCCTGTATCAATAATTGGCCATAAACAGTATGGTTCAGGTTGGCATCTCCATTAAATGATCGTCTTCCGATGAGACCGCGAGTCGTACAGATAACTCCCTAATTCCCATCTCCCTGGACCAACCCCCACACAATCTCGTGTGCCTACATTGCTTATCTATTCAAATCATACATTTCGCCTGGAACTTGATATCTCCTTACGCACAATGGACTCTGTTCGTCAGGTGTCGCAAGATTTGGATACCCTCGCTCAAGCCATCATAGCCAAAAATAAAGAGCTTAATGAGTTGAAAACTGAGCTCAACCTGCAAATCAAGATTGTCAATCGATATATTGAACTACTAGCAGATAATCAGTTACATGATGGGGAGATTACCGTTGCCGAGTTGGAGAAGATCATGACCATACAACCTTGCTCCCAATGCAACAACGACGACGTGATAGTTGTCCCTCGTCGTAAACTCAAACTAATTGAGTCAACCCCGATATCGAACGAACCTCCAACCATCAAACCAGTTTCGCCAAAGCCAAAGTACATCCCACCCAAATCTCAAGGCATGGGTAAAAAGACTTGTTCCTACTGTCAGAGTCAAGGACATAAACGAGCCATGTGTCCAGAGCGGCTTGCCACTCCCAAGAATTCACATTCTTAGATCTATATTACAGTATTTAGTCTCGAGTAATCATCATTCGTAACATCTCATCACTTGCCGGCCTGGACCATGGCCTCCCGACGAGAAGCATCCTGCAACAAAGTACAATCAACCAGGTTAGGGCTCATATGGACGTATCTCACCGTCGAACCTCTGATGAATAGCGTCTTCACCGATCCCAAGTGGGGGTACTTGCTTTGGTTGACGCAAGACACGTTGTCGAGCTTGAGATTGAGGAACTGGTCGACCAGCTTAAGAGTTCCCTTGATCTCAATGTCGTTCTTGAGTTCGACGGTCACCTCCTGGTCCACAAGCGTTTTAAAAAACGAAAAGAACAACATCTGGCCCGTTCAGTGGAAGATTTTCGGGAGTCGCGCTGATATGGTAGCGAAAGAATTCTCGACGTTGAAGGGTGCGGCAATCGTTATGTCGATATGAGCGATAAGCTACGTTTTCCAGGGTATGACACTTGAACAATATACTACTTCATCCCTCCTTTGGTGTTGTGAGGCAATCAATTTTACGAAACCTTTTCGTCAGCCCATTTTACTTGTGGGTGTTCCCATTTGAATGCTATTATCGAATAGTATTCTGGGTACTTCATCCCAATATTCCCAACCAGGGCAGATGTTGTTGAGTTGTCCGGTGGGAGTGCTTGTGGTGAATTCAGGGAAAAGATGCCCCGGATTCGGTGTCATTGGGGGATCTTCACGCTTTTGTTCCTCGCAAAGCCAATTGGAAAGTTGGATTTCTTCCTCGCAAAACTTATCGGGAGAACTGATCATGATCCTGTGATCCTCGATTGCCGGGAAAGATGAGTCGGGCAAATTAAAACAATTGGAGGTTTCCCAGGCTAAACTTTCAACCTTCGGTGCATCCGAGACTAGAAAATCTTTAGGAGCGGGGCGCAACCGCTTGGACTTGGAATACTTTTCGTCTAAAGTTCGTTTGCGCCGTTTACAGGGTGATCCTTCGGGCGACAGAAGCAAGTTACGCAGAGTCAGGGTGAAGAGAATCTTCTCCAGTTGAGAAATAGCCACCAAAAACTCTTCTCCGGTGCCAGTGATTGCCCATAATTCCACTACCAATTGGGTTCCTTGTTTATGCCTAACTGGCAGAGCCCAACTTGAATCGGAATCGACCTGAACTCTGGTATATCTCACACTTTCGCCATCATTTGACTTGACAACTTCGGGAGAGATTGTCTTGAATGATTTCCGTTTGAGGTTAGGACGGGCTGGTAGAATCCCACTTCCAACTGGTACAGGTATCAATCTGCGCCTTTGGTCGCGGTTTCGATTGACGACTCCTAAAGGAAATCTCGTTTCATCGTCGTCGTAGCTTTGCAAACTCAAATGAATTAATAACTGTACCACTTCTTGGCCTTCAAAAAACGACTGGCAACCAAGTCGGCCTTCGAACAAGTAAGCGGCTGACACTGAGAGATAGTTACGCCGATATGCAGTCCATCCCGTTGGCAACATATCCACCCCTTGATCCACCCGTGCAGATATTGATGGAGTCAAAGGGTTGCCCAAGATATCATGTAGTTGGACGAATTGAAGAGTGGGACCAAAATTAGGACTGTCAAGAGAGGAAGTTGATTCGAACAGAGGATAGTTGGTGATATTAGTTGGTGGAGGCAATTCGGGGATCGAGAGAAAAGTTGTATCACGTCTCATGGCGCCTATACTACCAATAAACAAAATGCGAATCAAAGTTTAAACAAAGCCGAAATCCGTTGTAGTCACGTGATCTGTCATGAGCCGTTGTTCAATATGGCGCTGGTCCCCAAGTTGGGCGCCGACGAAAACGTCGAGGCTACCAAGACCGCCGTGGCTGCCATTCCTAAGATTTCCCACAACGTGCTTAGTACCATCGTCGAGTTCTGTACCATCGTGTGTAAGAACCTTGACATTTCTTGTGGTTTGACGATAAAGACGAGTGATTATCCCTACCATCTCCATGTGTGTCCAATTACACCGGTTTGAAACCAGATGAGATTATCATATAAAACTCGAAGCTGGGGTTGTGGAATCCCTAACACCCAGCATATTACAGTGTGATTGACTAACGTCGATGGGTGTGGATATTTGTTATGGTTGAGACAAGGAAATCTACGTGGGGTTGGTCCAGGCAACCGTTCCGTGTCCATGGGGGCCCGAAGTGAAAGATTTATTCGTTATCACTTCAGTCAGCCATATCAGCAATCATGGACGAGCTGTGTCGCATGACCGTGCTCGATCTTTTGACCACGTTTGCCAAATGTGCCGCAAATATCTAAACAAGAAGACCACCACACTGACATGTTCGTGGCTCTCTGGTTGACGTTGCTTACCGAAGTGGAAGAAGACGACGATGATGCTGCCGAGTGGAATAATGGCGACGGCAATGACGACGACGCCGACGACCTAACCCCATCGACGATGGTGGTCGCTAGGCCCTCGATTGGGTGGCGGTACGGTTAGATGGCCAGACGTTGCTGGCGCCGTTGGTGCCGTGAACATAAGTCATACTAAAAGTTAAACACAATACATAGTTTTGTTCACATATAAACATCCCACAGAAAATTAAAAGTCTTCTAGTGTCGATTCATCGCATAAGAGATGACACATACAAACTTGTTATCTATCACCATACTTTATGAAGCTTACTTGTGATTAACTCTACTAACGTATACCTTTTTCCAACTAAAAGATTCTTGATATGTTAGAGTCTTTGAGCACACGGCCTCGCCTTTTGTAGACCAAATGTCCGAGTCAAATATCTCAGCTTGTTTTGCGTTTCAAAGTTGTCCTGGGGTATGGTTGACAAGTAACGACAAATAGTAGCCGTTACAATGTACATGACACTTCCAAGCGACGTTTTGGTTCACTTCCCATCGATAAAACGTGGATAACTTACGTTCCCTAACAGTGCATTACTCAACATCACAGAAAAGTCGTGTGATTATCAAGAATGAAAAAACGAGTTGGCATTTATCGACCAAAAGTTCATGGGACTTTCGATTTTGGGACTTATATGCAGGCAACGCCACACACTCTCACTATTGGCGATGAGCGGGCTTTGAAATACAGATGATACAAGCACGCCCAAGCCTTTCATCGGAGTGATATCATGTACTACATATTGCCAAAAGCACAAGCTGGTGTATGATATTTGTTTCAAGGACCAGAGCGACTTGCTTTTGGACATGTGATCCCGTTGGTGGCCGATGCTCATACCCGAGTCCAGTACACCGGCACCAACGCCCTTGTCAACTTCTCCGAGGCAGCGCCAAGGCGGTATTTAAGCCTTTCCTCGACCAGGTGTTTCTGAACTTGTTGGAGGGCTCTTGCAGAACCTGTATAAGCGCTACGTCCACAAACAAGTGCTCGCCACCATCGCCACCATCTCCGCCGCTGCCCAGCCCTACTTTGGCAAGTTACTACGACATGTTGATGTTGCTCTTGCTCCACGACTTGGCCTAGCCCGGTACTGACGACCGGGCTTGCTCAAGGCCAAGTACATCGAGGATTCCATCCGCATTGCTCTTGCTGTTGGGCGTGAACAAGTTAGTACTCACGCTGCCAAAGCCATGGTCCGGTTTGCTAACTTGCAGCAGCTAATCACCACCGATGAAGGTCTCATCAAACAGTTTTTAAAACGAGGTTGGTGTCGCGTGTGCTGTAGTGTCTCGGCCACAAGTTCCAGGCTCGAGCCACCCAGGACTTCTCATTGTATGAAGAGGACCAGGCGAAGAAGTATATTCAGAACAAAGAATGGGACGTCATTAACATAAGTAGATCGCTCATCGCCTCCCCCAAGTTAACGTTAAACCTTTTTCGGCTGGATGCTACTCAATTGAAAAGCAACTCTGTCTCCACGTCGACGAGATTGTCGAGCTGATCGCCATCCCCGCCCTCCAGGTCTACTTCCACAACGGGGTGCTGGCGCTGGCAGTTAACCACAACGTCGCCCTGTTGTGGTATTTGGTCATCGCCAAGCTGTCGCAAACCATGTCCGCCAAACCCATGCCCGAGCTCCGGTGATGACGACGACTACTACACCGAAAACGTCCAAGATGTGGACAACACGATGACGAGTTGTTGGACGAATGCAACAAGTTGGTGCTGGCGTTTTTTCGCCACGCCGTTTGCCCAGCAGGTCTTGGACGTAACTTGCACCACCAGTCACAACGCTTGTCGACGACAACACTTCCTTGAAGTTTTGCGGGTTGGTGATGATGTGTGATGGCAATGGTGGCGGCGGCGCTTCGGTGGACGTCGGTTTGGGGTTGATAATTGTGGTGCAACCGGTGACGCTAGCGTTGGCCCACGGTTCTTTGCTGGACGAAGTCTATACCGAGGTGGTGCCAGCGGTATGGGAGTTGGTGGTGACCCTTTAACAAGACCCCAGGCGACGGTGTCGTTGGCCAAAGCTCCCGAAGTGATGACAAAGTGCATTGCATACTCTCAGTATGAACCACAGGAGAGAGGGCACCCTTAGTTAGTGATGAAATAACATACAACGGTTAGCGGAAGACGTAGTATTGACTGAGGCGGGATTCACCTTGAATTCAAAGGTCATGTGGACCTTTAAGTCTCGTACATTTCATTACAGTTTACTGCCTTAAATAGTCGTGTTGAGATAACGATGACCATTGCTGGAGTCAGAAGAGTGTAATCATTTATTATTAGGCTCATCAATCGCTTCATTGACATGCTAAACGATTGGTTAGTCCAGTATAAGTGTCAATAGGTTATAGGTCTGTTATTACTAAACTTTACACCAAAAAAATCGCCACAAATAGACTCACCGGTGTCTACCAGTCATGTAGTCACTAATTCACGACAAATAAATTTTCCTGATTTTTTTCGATGTTTGACATCGACGGCTGTGGTTTGGGGTTTTCTCGGATCATCGCGCCTAACCGTATATGACTTAACCTCAATTGATTGACGAAAAATGCACCACTAAAAGAGGTAAATGGAAATCTAAAACAACCATCGCATTCAGAACGTCTCTATCTTTATGGTGGTTGGCAAATAAGTCTAAATTTCAAAACTTTTTGGAACTGATTTCATGCGATCTGACGTTTTTTGAGTCGTCGATTTTGCGATTTATTCAGTCGGTTTAAAGGTTTACAGATATCAAAGCCACCTAGCATGAAGCCGGCATTTTGCTCTATAAAACCCAAGTATCGCTTTTTTTCATTCGGTGGTATCGAGCTCGTTATTGTACAGTTTACGTGTTTTTGGTGCGACCAACCCCTAGGCCGAATGGGCCAAAATCGACAAATCGACAACTTCCGTCAAATTCCGTCAAACTTTGTCTAGGTGAAAAGGCCACCGGTTAGAACATAGTAGGCCATCTTAGAGTCGCTACCAGGTGGCGTAAACCGTGATTTTCCTTGCAATACGCGGGGTCAGTGTAAGTTTTGGGGTTTCGCACCCGAGTCAATCTTTTGCCGTGGCGCGAGTCAAATACCCTCGCTAACCCCATCTTCCAAGCTCAACCATCGACAACCATCAAACTCATCGATTTTTTGAACTTTGGCTCAAACGATAGCCACGGGTTTCTAGACTACAATGGGTACCTTTAAGTGGCCACATTAGGCGTGGGCATTGCTGTCAAAATTCGCCATTTAGTTTGACTTGCGCATCCGTGCACGAAGCCGTAAACATATCCACCACAACCGACCCTGCCGCTCGTGGCATGAGGTTAGCCATAGCAGGCGGACTGTTCCCGATGTGGTGACAGTGTCTTTTGCTTATTGGCGCCGTGAACGGCTTTCGTGTCACGGTCAATGTGCCGCTTGACCATGTCAACAATATACAAAGACGTGGTCATTCACTAGTGGTCAAAAATCAACCGACAGCTAATGTAACAAATCGATTCTGTATGACGTAAAAATGGAATGAAATAGGTCTGGGTTTAATAACGTCCACATGTTAGTTCCGATTTTCTGAAATTTCGACTTTTTGTCGTCATTTGGGTTCTCAGTTTTGCATTTTTTCTCCAAAAAGCGAAAACTGCGATTTATTCAGTCTGGACAAGGGCCAACAAAAACCAAAGCCACCGGGCAAGAAGCCAGCAGTGTGATCTACAATAGCTTAGTATCACTTCTATGCATCCATGGGCATCGAGCTCGTTATTTTGACGTTTACATTTTTGAGATGCGGCGAGTCTTAACAGTGGGACACCCTAAAAAGCTTGACCCGGTTTTCGGCCTCCGGGATCCACCGGGATCCTTCCGGGATCCTCCGGGCGGTGCCACGCGATTGGCCCTATGCAGTACAATCAGTATACTCAGATCTAGTCACAACCATCATAGGTCGTGGTAAAACTATGAAAATATACGTGTGATATTAGAACAAGTCGACGTTTCTACTAAAGAAGATAGAATGATTTGGAGTCTTGCATGGTGAGTTTGGCAAACGTGGGGAAATCTTTTTCCAAGATCAGCTTCTTCATTTCATCGAAACGACGAAGCACTTGCTCGGCTATCCGCTCCTTGAACAATTCCGACGTCACCACTGTGGTTTACATCCTCGTGGTACCACGGAGTATCCTTCTTGTCGTCGCTAACCACAAGAATCGCCGCCTTCATTCGTGGTCAGTATTCCACGTCGGCAATTTGTACTGCCTTCGAGTTGAACCCATCAGCAGCATCACCCATTTCCCAGGCAACAAAGCCCCCGTACAATGACCGACACGCCGAACGTGCCGTTTGATCATGAAAACAATATACAAAGAACGTGTTCATTCACTAGCGGTCACGACTTTGCCAACATTTAAAGTAACTATTCGAATCTGCATCACGTTGAAATGAAATCACATAGCTTTGGACTTGACAACGGCTATCGGTGGCTTTCAATGCCATCTTGCAAAGGCTATGCCTCTAAAACTGAGTATCACACTAAACAGTTGGACAGTTGGTGCTGAAGATGAGATAGGGATAAGCTGAAGGCTCGCGATATCAACTGAAAAATGTGGCTAACTGAACGGTTAGTTTACTCCTTACTCCTAGCAACTTTCTGTGTAAAGAGTAGGTCTCTTGCAGCGGCGGCGTCAACCGTTCGTTGAGCATGACGCCGGTGTTCAACTGAGATCGAGCCCGGTGAAAGAAGCCAAGCTTCACCAACAGCCGGCGCACTTCGTCGCGGTCCTTGTTCATCGCTGCCCGCAACACATGGAGGTAGTCGGCGACAGAGTCGTGGCCAAAGTTGCGGGCAGCACCAAAGCCCAAGCGTCCCGAATAGTAAGCCGCATGATGACATCGTAAGTGAAAGATATTCCAACTAGAAGACTTGCTGACGTACTCCATTCGACTCTACCCACAAAAGTGGTCCGCAAGTATAGTTGAGTCGACACCAGTCTTCCAGGATTCTATCTCACACAATGGCTCGTACGTCAAACATGTGTGTCGATAATGGTATCATCGTTGTAACATCTTCCAATACATTTTGATTGCGAAACCGTTTTGATTCGTCGCCAAGAGATGCCCACACCGTCAGCCCAAAAGGCATTTCGGGTAGTTCAAGGCCAACGGTTTGTCTGAACAGACAGGTCCACAAAGTATAGCGAAGCGACCGCGACCTCCAACTATGTTGACATCCGTGCTATAACTCTCACAATGTTGTGTTTATCTCCATGGGTAGCCAAAGGACATCACCAACTCTTCCCGAGACTTCAAGTACCGAATCTCACCTGACTCCATTAATGAATGATACATGGAACCAAAACCTTATGGTTGACATAATAGAGGAGCACTCAGTGAAGCTTCACATGAAGATTCTCCGTGACTCGAATGAGCGGGTGCCCTTGGTTGTCCATCGCAAAAATGCCATGTGGCGGACATACCCAGTTGCACGACCAAAGAATGAAGGCATCTGAAGCTCGACCACACTTAAAAGGATTAGAACTGATGATAGGGACTTGGAGTTGGGATGGATGTTGCTATTGGAAGCTCACCCTTACTCATTGAGCAATCAAGCCAAGTGGGGGGTCACCGGAAGGTGAATCGAAGTCATTGCGTCCCAGTTAGCGAGGATACTTGTCGGAGGTGTTCCAGCGACGTATTCATCCCCAGTGTAGTCAATCGATGTATGTTACAGGTCATCCTTGAGACAAACACACGTGCACATACCACCAACAGTGAGACACGCCCACACTGAACCGCATCCACCTGAAATCAAAGCACGCAAACAATCCACCGACACTGGTTTCACATCACGTACTCATTAGTCTCATCCAAAACATTCGCTGACCCCATGTGCTTGCTCGTATAAAGGCGGAAAACTCCACGTTATCGCACTCTTCGCTGTTGACCCCCGGGCGCGTAACCCCCCTCCATTGTTGCCACAATCACACGCGACACGCGACGCGTCGAAAGATGGCCATCTCCCACCATATCCGCATCCTAGCCCCGTTGCTTTGCACAATTAAACGAGGCTTCATACACCAACGATTGCGGGTGGATTAATTGCAGTTTCCCCTTGTCCATATGCCTCAGCAGTAATCGATCGCCCGGTTCTTCGGCTTGCTGGCGGCTTAACTCCCAGCCCAAGAGAGCAACGCCAGAACTGTTCTAGCAATAATCGCCCACGAAGTCTCCACAAAAGTCACCAAGAATCCCACTTCATCACTACGACAAACAAGTTTCCCTTTGCCAATCTAACCCGTGTATTGGATGAAGTGGGGGCCACGTCACTGAGACTTGGAATGACGGCGATTTGTCTATTCTTGGACACGTTGAACCAGTTGACCCCGGACATGCTCACCAAGGTGCTCTACCTTTGCATCAACCGCCTTGACCCTGACTACGAGCCTAAACTCGAGTTGGGTCAAGGTGAGACGTTATTGATCAAGCCATCCACGAGTGTTACGGTAGATCGACAGCTAATAACAAGCTGGACTACAAGAAGTTGGGAAACTTGGGTACGGTAGCACAGAAGTCGCGTCTGGGACAACCCACGATGTTCAAGCTGGCGCCGTTGGATGTGGAAGGGGTGTTTGAGAGTCTCACCCATATTGCCAAGTCGTAGGGGACGGATGCCCGGATTCGTGAGGTTGGCATCAGCATCAAGATGTTGACGGCGTGCGACGCCAATCTGAATGAGGCCAAGTTTCTTGTTTGTCTGCTTGAAGGTAAGCTTCGTGTTGGTCTTGCTGATCAAAGCAGTACTAAGCTCAGCGCTTGCAAGGTAGACCACAATGATTCATTTGCCATTTTTCAACCAACTCCTGTGGCTTTAGGTTCCTCTCACATGCCGCCGATAGCCTCGCGTTGTTGGCCAAAGTTTCCGAGTTTGTTGATCCTTTGGTCTTGTCCATTTTATCCGATCTTGCTACCATAATGAACTGCTCTAAGGTGGTGGAGATCGTTGCTGGAGCCATAAAGTTCGGACTGCTTCTTGTTGGACTTATGAGTTACTTGCTTGACATGCTTATTGACTGGTTAGAGCCGTACAAGTGATAATGGACAATAGGTCGATTATCACCAAACTTCACACCAAAAAAATCGCCACAAATAGGCTTTCCGGTATCTACCAGTCATATAGACCATAAATCAGAGCAAATAAATTTTCATGATTTTTTTTGATGTTTGACGTCGACGGCTGGGGTTTGGGGTTTTCATGGATCATCGCGCATAACCGTATATTATGGATTGACGAAGATTGCACCATTAAAGGTGGTAAATGGAAATCTAAAACAACCATCGCATTCAGAACGTCTCTATCTATATAGTGATTGGTTAATAAGCCTCAAATTCAAAACTTTTTTGGAACCGATCTCATGCGATCTGACGTTTTTTGAGTGGTCTATTTTGCGATTTATTCCGTCGGGTTAAGGGTTTAGAAAATTCAAAGCCACCTAGCATGAAGCCAGCAGTTTGCTCTATAAAACCCAAGTATCGCTTTTTTTCCTTCGTTGGTATTGGGCTCGCCATTGCACAGTTTACGTGTTTTTGGTGCGACCAACCCCTAGGCCGAATCGGCCAAAATCGACAAATCGACAAATTCCGTCGAATTCCGTCAAACTTTGTCTAGGTGAAATGGCCACCGGCTAAAACATAGTAAGCGATCTTAAAGTCGCTACTAACCAGCGTAAACCGTACTTTTCTCACCATTATATGTTTCATTGGTGAGAGACGAGAACACTATTGAGACTAGCCATTGTGTCGGTGGTTGCTTTCATTCGATTCATAAATGTTACAGAAATAGTAGGAACCGTAATTGAAAGTGCCAGCGATAATCGTATCCCCTTATAAGTAATCATTTCTCAATCATTCCTGATGTTATCGGTTGGTGCGGCGGGGTTCATCGCGTCGCGACGCGAAATCCGTCGGAGTTGTCCATACCCCATCGTGGATCTTCCCCGCCTATCATGATAAAGTGCCGCAATTGGACCTGGCGTTGCAGCAGTGGGGGCTCTTGCTGATGATTCACAACCAAGAACACCAAGAACAGGCGCGGTGCTGCTAACGGCCCTTGGTGCTATTGACCCTGAGCCACCACCCGCTGGTGACATCGCAGGTGCCCAAGGTGGTGGTGGAGCTGGTGGTGCTATTATATTCCATTAAGACAAGTTCCACATGGGTGGAATCGGCTTTTGACCTTTCGGGATCCTGTCCACCGGTTTCAACACACCTTGGTTCATGAAGTTATCAACCTCGGTTTTGCCTAAAACTTGTCAATCTCCGCGTTCAGTAGCGTGAGTCCAGTTCTTCCGTGGTATGATATTATCTTTCCGCTATTTCAAGTTTGGCGACTTGTGAGTGGTGTACCATACCTTCACTGTTTCCAGTCAGTGTAGGCTCCAGCTCAGTAATTCCAGCGGCGATGTTCAATAACCAATTGAACTGTTGTGTTGAACTCAAGTTCGTGGAGTGCTTCGTGGACTTCCATCGTACTGTCATCAGAGTCGGTCCATGGTTGATGACTGGGTAAAATACTCCCATACTGATTAAGAGCTGTCAACATGGGTTGGTTCACAAATCGATCATACCCGACAGAAATAGCCTTTTGAATGCTCCCTGGCTGCTTTGGATTGCTGGTAATGGTGCCAGCACCCCATTGTGATATCCTGAGCGGCTTGTTATGTCCTTCGGTGTTGAATCTCGAGTTAAGAGTCTCATTATTCAACGCGTCGTGTGATGTACCGGCACGTTGCTGGACGAAGTCCATGCTGAGGTGGTGTCGGCGGTGCTGGGGTTGTTGGCGACCTTCTCCAGGACCAGGCGACGTCGTTGTCGGCCAAAGCTCCCAAGATGGTGAACGTTATGTTGATCGTTATGCCTTGTCCATTTTATTCGGGTTTGCTACCATAATCAATTGCTTTAAGACGATGAAGACTATTGGTGGAGCCAGGAAAGTGTAATCGTTACTTGTTGAACTCATCAGTTACTTGCTTGACACGTCAATTGACTAGTTAGTGCAGTATAAGTGAAGATGGGTTATAGGTTGATCACTACCATACTTTACACCAAAAAAAAATCGCCAAAAATAGGCTCACGGGTATCTACCAGTCATGTAGTCACTAAACCACAGCGAATAAATTTTCTTGATCTTTTTCGATGTTTGACATCGTCGGCTGGGGTTTGGGTTTCTCGACCCGAGTCAACCTTTCGCGGTGGCAGCATCAGATCCGAGTCAAAATATCTCGCCAACACCCAGCTTCCAGCTCGACCATCAGAAACCATCAAACTCATCATATTTTTGAACATTGGCTTAATTGATAGCCACGCGTTTGTAGACCATGATGAGTGCCTTCAGGTGGCCACACTAGGCGTGGCCATTGTCGTCAAAATCCGCCTTTTAGTTTAGACTGCGTAGTGATGCACTAAAGCCGTAGACATATCTACCACAAGCGACCCTGCCGCCCGCGGCATGGGGTTAGCCGTAGCGGGCGTACCGTTCCCGATATGGCAATGGTACCCTTTGCCCTTTGATGCCGTGAACGGCTTTGGTGTCTTGGCTAAAGTGCCGCTTGATTATGATAATAACATACGACAGCGTGTTTGCATACTAGTTATCACAAATCAACCGGCAGTTAATGTAACTACTTGATTCTGCATCATCAAATAGGTGTGGGCTTGATAACGACTATCGGTGGCTTTCAATGCCATCTTACAAAGGCTATACTTGTAAATTCAAGTATTGAATTGTGATAGTTGATCGATTGGCCCCAAAGATGAGATAGGGAATGAGGAAACAACTCGAACTAAGATAATTGTTGCCTAACTGACAAGCGTCGCGACATGAACGGTTTGTTTACTCCTTCGGTGGCTAGTCGTAATCTGTCGACATGCAGCTGTTCCTCACTACAATATGTAACCGAATGTGTCGAGGAAACATACGAGTAACGTGGACCACGGAGATGCCTTTTCTTTCCCACAGTTAAGCCAAATCATATAGAAAACCAAAACGCCTTGAATGACAATTAATGATGTGATCTAGCCGTTTTTGGGCAATACCAGTAGCGCCTTCAAAAGCACCAAAGTTATTCAAGTCCAGGTCGATGGATAACGCAGCACAATGGGCGTATGACGAAGCGTTTGCTATGTATACCCATCGCCGCCAATCGCAAGCGGACAAAATGGAACGATTGGCACGTATCGAGAAAATTGCTGGATGCCTGCATCGAAGATCCGAGGACATTTTCCCCTGATCTATGACTGTTGTGACTAGATAGATATGTATGTACTGATCGTACTGCATATTGTCAATCACGTGTGATTCCCGGTAGGGGTTACCAACATTAGCATACTTCCTCATTGATTGGATTACGACTGTAACCACGAAAACTTCCACTTCATACTCACTAAAGGTGAAACTAAATGTGAAAAGTAATGCTCAAAAATTAATTTTGCCCTGAAATTGTTCGATGAATATTTTGGTAGTACTGTATCACCTAGCACTTTCAGTCAGTGGCACGTCTTACACTAGCGCCACAAAAATAATAATCAATCATTTACCCTAAATGGAACTAGCAACTGCTTGCGTTGGTTACTGTACATTCAGTATTACTTGAAAATTATGCATTACTTTTAATCAGGTCTTGGCCACTTAACGCCGTAAGCGTGTTGGAATGATGACGCACATAGAATACTAACACAGCTACCGCCAATACGTAAATTCCAGCCATAAGCGTATAGCTACCGCCAAATCCCAATGACGCCGACATATAGTCTTGCACTGCGACGAATAGAGCAGCCAACCAGCAGCGCATCAAATTCATACACAGAGTGGCCCCCAGGCTCTGCCTTGGGAACATGTCGACCAACATTGTTTGTACTGCCACAATGAACGATGAAGTCAGGGACGAGATTAGACAGGTACTAATAATGATCAGAACAATGTGCTGATCATATTGAATGCACCAACCAAATATTATCAACCCAAATGTATTAAGAATGGCGGGTACGACACAAATGTCGAGCCTTGGTCTCATTTTATTAAACTGTCCGGTTGTCGGTTGCAGTTCAAACTTGGTGACAGATCGTCGGTAATACCAATTCATTATGCGTCCGATCAAGATGGTCAGGATCAACAGAACAATGCCTTGGGGTAGATAAATGAGACCAATATGGATCACCAGATAATTATAGCGGGGACCCAACTGGGTCAGAAGCAGCAGAAGACACATGTTCCAACTAGCAAACAGAATTCCCACGGGGAAGAGCGTTGCTAGTACTCGCGGTTTGACAAAAATGACGAGGGGGTGCCATGGTCGAAATGATGCTCGTGGCGAGAGAGTCAGAGTATCATTGGTGAGCTGTTTTCTCAAATGAGGCATGTAAAGCAAGACCAGACGGTACGGCCATCGTGGGTACACCAGGCCATTACCCACGATCAGCCTGAGGGTCTCGGGAAGCAACAACAACGCGAGACAGAAGGTAGCACCACCACCAATCGCCAAAAACACAAATATAGATCGCCATGTGTTCCATCTTGCGATCAATGCCGCCCCTAAAAGACCCCCAAGGGCGTTTCCAAGCAACTGACCCGCCACCACTGCTCCCATGAATCCGGCACGATTATGAGGAGTACACACATCGCCCGATACTCCCAGACCGATGGCAACGACGGGGGCGATGCCGGCTGCCTGTATACACCGAAGGAATGCCAATAGCCAATACACGTTGGTTTGGGATATGGCAACACAGGCAGCAATATACACCAAAAGCAGCCACACGATCAACGGGCGGCGGCCGTAGCTATCGGCTATTCCCAGCACCAAGGTCGGAAACACTCCCTGGGCCAACAAGTACGCCGTTACCAGTAACTCCATTGTGGTATCGGTGGTGTCAAACTGCAGCCGAAGTGTGGGGAGCGCCGGAAAGTAAATTGGCAGCGACAACGTCAGCCACCACCCGATCAACGATAGCATGACAACCATGACTATAAGATCGGTTTGGGAGAATATTGTATACTTATCGTCCTCACTAACCATGGGTCGCAGGTTGGTGGTGACCTCGTCTTTTTGACCCATGGTGGTTGCAAGGGACGATGAACACCAATGTTGAAGTTGCGCGGCTTTAGTGCCGCGCGCGGCGATCTTGCGCGCAAAATCGGAAATGAGAGGCAGCTGGTATGGTTGAAGATGTCGTTATTTAGCTTATATTCATTCGTTGATATACCGAGTGGGGTTGGTAGATACTTAGAGTAAAACCGGTTCATTATATCCTCCAAAATCCCTGATAGAAGTGTTACAGCCAGAGCTCGTGACAAGATCACAATCCCCACAATTCGAAGTTAGCGTTGGCTATTGTATGCATGATAATCTCCCCCCTGGGAATAATTTACGGATGCCAAGAAAACACTTCGGCGGCTGCGAAAACGTTGGGCAAAAATTTTCCCCCATCGGGACTTTGACTACAAATTGTATGCTTGTACGAAATGACGGGTATCTATTAATGTCTATCCTTATTATACTTCTGCTGAGGAGGATTTTTCGGAGTGGTAATCATAAAGTTGATCGCCAGCTTCACTTTCTGGCGCTTATGGGGATGTTCATCGGGGATCTCGGCCGGCCGGAAGACGTTGTTGGCTTCTTCCAGTTGGAACTTGTGAGATGGCACCGGTTGTTTTGGGGGGTGGGTCGTCACCGGCGCCGGCGCCGGCGGCGCTGCCACCAGGGGCAGAACCACGTAGGGAGCATTAGTAGGAGGCAGGTTGACAAAGTACGGGTAATGCATGGGGATATAGGGCGGCTGGCCCATAATCACTGTTGGGGTGTACTTTTGCGAATACGGCAGACCCAACTTGCCAAATGAAGGGTTGGCAGCGTCGGAGTAGTACAATGGGTACACCGCAGGCTGGGCTTGTTGCGGTTGGACGGGCGACGAATTAGTTCCCGTCCCCGTGGTTGCCACCGGGGTCACCACGGAAGAGCTGGGAAGATGGCCCACCGACGGCGCCAGCACCAGGCCCAGCGCCAGCGCCAGCGCCAGTGTCAGACCCATCGTCAGCGTCATCGCCAACTGAACTCGATCCAGCGAGTCCAGGACGGTACGGCGCTTGCGGAGCGGGGGCAGCGGCTTCGTTACCGCCGGCTCCGATACCAGGGTGGTTTGCGGCAGAATCGCTACCAGCTTAGGCAGAGTTGGTGTCAGCTCGGGGTTGATAAGTTGGCCCAATTCAATCTTGTGGAACTTTTCGTGAAGCTCCCGCCGCACCTCTTCTTCGGGTTTGGTACGGTACACCAGTAATTGCTGCTTAAGGTGATGAGCATGTTCGGGATCCAGCACGAACATCATCGGCACCAAGTGTGGCAGAATATTAAGCGATTGCGCTAACTGTAGGAGCTGCAACAGGGTTTGCGTCGTTTCATGACGCATCAGTTCCTGCTTGGTCTTTTCCTGTTCAATTTTAAACCGTAAGATTTCGTTCAAGGTGTCGACATTATACGGCCATATCTGTTCTTCCAGAATCTGTGAGTGTTTGGGGATGCTGAGGATATCACCCAAAATTTCATCGACAACGTATCGACGCAGCGCCAGGGTGGGTGGAGTTATGGTGCCCTTTTCGCTATCGGTGGTAGCTGTGTGGGCGTAGTAGCGAGGCTGCGACGGCTTGGGAGGGGCGATGGTGGGGTCATTGGGGTTATTGGATGATGTGGCGCCGGGATGGGAAAAGCAGGCCATATGGATCGCTGGGGTAACACTCATGGAGAAATGCCCGGACTGGTGGTGGTAGCAGCAGGCCCATTTTTATTTATATCGACATGGCTTCATAAATTACCCAAATGGGTAGGTTTGCATATGATCGTCTTTGCTCAAAACCGGTAACACACGTAGGGGACATGTCGAAAAAATACTCGCAACCATCGCCAAATCGTTAGTAGACGACAACCATTGGCAACCAGCAAAGCAATCTTGCCTTACCGGTCTCCCTACCCCTTGAAACTCAGCCTCATCGTTTCCGGCAAGGTTTGCTCCGGCGGTGTCCGAGATGGCCGAGGATGGCGCTCCGGTTTGACAAATCACTATTTCCCGATTCAGTTATGTACATCTTGGTGGTTTTCCTGCAGGTCTATGCCTGAGATGTCACCGTGATGCGACTAATCAGGAGTAATTCCTCCAACGATTGGCGGTACTTGTTGGTACATAGCATGTGGTTAATGGTAGGCCATTGGTGGGTAGGTACCAAATTAATTGTCGCTGTTTACCTGGTTTAGTGACAATTATTCTTCTGCGAGGATGTTAACCTTTTACGGATTGATGGCGCCTAGTCGTAAATTAGACGCCGCGCGACTTCTGGAAACGGTAAAGTGCGCCACGGCAGGGCACTTTCCCTTGCGGCAATAGAGATTTATGAGGTGCTGATGTTGACATCCGAGCTTCGACATTTATTAATAGCCATGTGATAAAAAAACCGCTCAAAGTAAGATCATTGATCTCTGAGTACTTCTCCCAGCGTTCTTTAACACCGGCATACCCGAAAAATAACTTCAACGATTTGGAGGGTCAATTTAAAACGCTCACTTTCTATGCTCTGTGCAGTGCTGGGGCCCAGTCTGACGGGTAAGACTACCGCTGTCCAACAGCTCGTCCAGCTCATCCCTCGCTGCAAAGTGATCCATTTGGATGACTACTATTTGCCGGACAGTGCCATTCCCATCGACCCCAAGCTGGGCTATGCCAACTGGGATTGCGTGGAAGCCATCGACTGGGACCGTCTCAAGCGCGACTTGAACACTAACGATGGTGCGGCTCATCAGGTTAGTGACCCCATAATCAAGTCCATCGAGCCCCAAACCGTACTGGGGTTTCTGAAGAAGGAAATAGATGATTTGAAGGACCGAATTAACCGGAAGGGAATTGCCGATATCACGTTCATCGAGGGTCTTTTACTATTTATCGGCGATGACGAGCTCGAACGGCATTTTCAACGAAAGCTCTTTGTTTACGGCAACTATGACGTTTTGAAACAGAGAAGAGCTAACCGCACTTACGTCACGGCCGAAGGGGAATGGACCGATCCATCTGACTACTTTGATGCCATCGTGTGGCCCGAATACGTCCGCAATTACCAAAGCTTGTTCACTGACCCGCCTGTTTGTCGCCATTTCAACAAGGCGGCCGCCAGTGCTCGTGGGATCCAAGGGTTTGACTCGTCCGCCGCTTCGACATTTGACCTTACTCGATGGATTATCGACCAAATAGCTTAATGCCCCATCGAAAATTTCCTGATTAGGTTTGCGTGCGAGCCCGCGCCACGTAATTTTTGCAACCTTGAACAAATGCCGTCGATTGCGGCCCTGTCATCGCTCTACAAAATAATACGGTCCCTCGCATATCATCTCCAGTGATAGCGTGGTCTTTAGATTAGCTCTCATCGAGATTGACACTTATATATCACTTAATTACAAATGCTTTTAGAACCATGTATACTCACAATTACGACTGGTGCCCCCAACAACAACAACAATACTGACGTGTTAAAATCACCCCAAATTCATACTACCGCTGCGAAATTGTTAGGGTCACTTTCGAGGGCAGGTTGTCGCGGCCTGCCGATCTATTGCCGTCAGCATTATGTGGGGAGTCCGAAAACAATAGAAGTTCCATTTCGTCAATGATGTCCGTGGCGGGCTGAGTCTAGGCACGATGTATCCGTTATTATCTTCACATTTGTCTCATCACCCCTTTCTTTAAATATGGAGGTTCTCGCCCCTTGGCCCGGATCGTTTGCTCCGTGCCTTCACGTCATAAGGATAGCGGTATAATCGACACGTATATCACATCCCATCCCCTGGTTTGTCACCACCCTGTATCGGTGTCAGCTCCGATAGAGCCCGAAAACAATGGGTCAAAGTGTACGTAGTCACGAATCTCGTATAGCGAAGCTATTGTTCACAAACCTTTCCCTTAGGAGCAATACGTCACCAAAAACAACCAGAACGCGGCGTAGGCTATCGCGACAATGATCGGAATAACAGTGTCTTGTTCAATTAGTGATATTTAGGTCTAGTTACATGCTTTTTACTTCTTGCTCTTCTTGCCCCGCTTCACCAGCTTCATTTCTTCTTCATAAATGTCGGCCGCCAGTTCGGTAGACCGCTTAGTGGCCTTCTTCACTGCCACCGTCAGCCCCTTCTTAGCGGCCTTCTTCGCCAGCACTTCATCCCATTCGGCATCTTCGGCAATGGTGTATTTGTCCAAATCCAAGGCGTTGATCAATTCCTTTTGTCTTTCACGCATTTCCTTCATCGCATCGTCCCCGGCTTCTTCCAAGTCTTGGTTGAACTTGGCTTCAATGGCGTCATAGTCGACATCTTCGGCTTCGCCGTCCATTTCCTGAACCACTTCGTCCTTCAATTCCGGCATTTCTTCGGCAATTTGCTTCAGTTGCAAGTCACGGAATACATTCAGGAACTTACGGATGATCTTGGCGAACATGGCCATGGATTGGTTCGACGCCAAATTGAGTTCCTTGGAGATGGCATCGATATCCTTACGTTGCAACCCAATCGCCAACAAGATGGCCGCTTGTACCAGCAGCAACTTGAGGTCGCCAGCTTCACGACCAAAGTAGAGGTTGGCAATGGCCGGCAACAAGTCGACAATGACGTGGTAGTCCAACAAGTTGTTGGCATACAGCTCGAGACGCTTCATGTCGTAAGGGGTGAATAATTCCGTCAACTCGGTGATGGTCAAGGGCTTACGCTTAAAGTCCTTTTCACCCACTTCGGCCAGCTCGATGATGGCCAAAGCTTGCGTGGCAGTAAACTTGCGGAATTCGTACAGCAACAACATAAGGAAACGGCGGTGGAAGTCGCGAGCAAACTCGCCCAACCATTTCGAGTCACGCCCTTCCAACGAATTGAGCATCACCATGGTGTGTTCACCGGTAAGCTCGTTGGCAGTCTGTCTAAGGTACACCGGCACGTAGCCCGCCCGCTTCCAAAACTTGTGAAGCAGTGGGGTAAGACCGTACAGAACCCCTAAGTAGTGTAAGAAGTAGGGAGGTTTTTCACTCAACTTCATCAACAACGGCGGCAACTGCTTGGCGTCACGTAACTTGATTTCGTCCGACAACTTGCCGGCGGCAATTTCTTCATCGGTCACCCGAGGGAATTGGGCTTCGTTGAGGGAGCCGGATTCAGAGATGTCGGTGAACTTCCCTTCGAAGTAGTCCTTCAACAATTCTAACGCTCTCGAACCGTACCCCATACCCAGGTATTCAGGGTTGGTGGCAATACGCACCACTCTGGCCCCCAGCAACAGCGCAAACTCTTCATCCTGGAATTGTTGCGAAATCAACCAAGGGATCAAGTCACCACCAGCCCGTTGACCCCGAGATAATGACTTGCGCACACTTTCCTTAGAAATTTCACCTTCAAGTGCCAATTGGACGACACAGAGAGGATCGGGAATTCTGTTGTTACCGGGTTCAATGGGAGGCAACAACACAAATAATTGATGGGCAGGAGCATCCAGCATCAATTGTAAGTCGTTGGGCGAGTTCTTGTAATGCAGGGCCACGTAAAGTGCCATCATCTTTTGGAGGAAGACTTCCAGCACCGGGTGGTAACTGAACAAGGTGTCACGGTTGACGAAGAACAAGTTACATTCATCGGGGTGAGGCATACGAGGCATCTTCAACTTATCGAGAGTAGCATCCAAGCACAACAACCGGTTCAACCACTTTTCCATGGGGTCACCAGGAGCGTAACGAATGGGTTCGTCAAGGACAACTTCCTTCAATTGACGGTGTTGAGCAGGAGCAACGTGCTTGTCCTTCAGGTCCCGCGACACAACGGCGGTGTCGCTGGCCCCCAGCACACTTTGGGTCCGCAACTGTTGGATGAGCTTAAGCGACAACGACCGCCCGGTACCTTCGTAACCGTTGATGGTGGACGACATGAACACCAAGTAAGGACCCAACAACCGCTTGACAATGGGCAAGGGAATAGCAGCAGCTTCATCAATCACCAACAATTCGGCTTGACCCAAGACTTGATGATCTTGAGGAGCAATATATTGAATGACTTGACGATGATCGGCATGCTTGATGTCCACCCGCACAATGGCCTTGTTGAAGGCAGGGTTTGTCAGCTGGATAATGTCGTAATCAATGTGTTCTTGGTACCCCAACGCATCGAACCCCTTGAACACAAACTCGAAAAGAGTCTTCAAGTTTTCAGGCAGGGGCGAGGTGACAAACACGTTGGAGTAGCCTTGCGAGATGGCAGCGGCCATGGCAATACCGAGAGCGGCCGACTTACCCCGCCCTCTCCCGGCGGTCAACGCCACCGTCGAGTTAAGCGATTTTTCGGTGATGACATCGATGAACTGAAGAATAGCTTGCGCCTGGTTAATGGTCTTGGACAACGCCACGAGCGAGCCAGCAGGTTGGATATCCGCAAGCGATTCCTTAAGCTCTTTGAGCTCTTTGGCTTCAGGAGTTTGGTAGTCTTCATCGGCAGGGGGGAGGGCCTTGACGTGTTTACCACCGGAGATAGGCAACACGTTCAACTCATCGTCAACCACCAAACAGTTGCTGCAGTCACCCAAGGACAACAAGAACCGTTCGTTGAACCGAGCGACAACATCGTCGTGAGCTTCAGTCCGATAACGCGAGTGAATGTCCATAGACATGGTATACAATTGCTTGAGCGAGGTCATGCTCTTCAACAAGATAACCACCAACCCACCACCTTCGACAGTTTCGACGGTTCTGGCGAGCAAATTGGGAGTGATACCTTCGAAATCCTGAAGAATACACATCCCGTAAGTATTCCCCAAGATCTTTTCGGTCTCCTTATAGTAAACATACCGAATTTGACGGTTGGAGATAAACGCTTCAAAAGGGTCCTGGTCGTTGGCTTCACGAATCCCCCGTTTGATATCCTTTTTAATCTTGTTTTCCCGCTTCTGCTTATGGGAGGTGAACCCCAATAACTTCTTCTTGTAGGCCCACAACACCAGCTTGTTCGCCTTCAAGTCGGCGCTTAACATAAGGTAATGAAGGTTGGGCAACTGGTTCTTGGCCCGGTCACCGACAACAATGAGGAAACTCCGCTGCTTCGTCTGGACACCATTACGGATGAGTGCCGGGATACGCAGATCGATCGCCTTCTTCTTGGTGGGTCCGGCCATATTGATGGAGCGTGCGATGAGATGCGATGCGCACGATATCTCTGATATGAGAAGGAGTGAGCTACGATGAGATATGCGAAAGAAGCTACCATGGTGAATTGCATACTATGTCTTTCGTTTCTTCTTTGGTGAATCTTCATGTTTCACCTTGCGCTTGGCTTTGGTTGAACGCTTGTCCTCCGAAGAGTTGTGGGCATCGTCTTCATCCTTGACGACCCCTTCCCACTTTACGAAGCTGGAATCAGCAAGTTCGGATGTGTCAACGTCGTCACAAATATACTTGTTCTGCTCGTAGTATTTGAGGGCCCATCCGCCTCGCTCTAATTCATCTAACGTGATTGTTTCAGATTCGAGGCCAAGCAAAACTGGAAGATATTCCTTTAGGTATTCTGGAGCCAGGTACTTGATCTTGGTGTCGGGTCGGTTAGGCTCCAACACGTAGTACAAGAAGGCTTCGTCACTGAAAAAGGGAGGAGCTCGACGGTGGATTCGAGCTAACAATGATAGAATGAGTGATGCAGTAGCGGGACCCACACCACGTAACACGCTAAGGTCCTTTATCGCAATCTTTGCTGCTTCAATGTAATCCTTATCCAGTTTGATGTCATTGATCTTTTCGAGCCACGTCGTTAACCCCTTCGACGTGGCCTCCTTTACGTCGTCCGCTGAGTTTTGAGAGATCAATTTTGGAAGTGTTGCACGGAATTTTCCCTTTTGTAGTTTGTAGTCCATGAGACACTGCAATTCGGTCTTTGTTAGCCAAACTTCGCCTTCAGCTTTCCACCGCTTTTCAAGTTGCTCAGGTAGTTCGTCGTAACGCCATTCATCAAGTTCTTCAAACAGTTTTTTGTGCCATCTGCCATTTTTCTCTTTGGCAATTGCAGTGATTATCTTTCCGTAGAACCCATCCCGTTTACTGGCGGTGACAACGTCTGATAACATGTGCGGTGCGGTAAGGTGGTATGTGAAGCAAACATCGCAGACACGTAAAACTAAAGTGATACAAGTGGTAGTAAAACGGTCGGATAACAACCAGCCTCGAACAATCACCTTATTATCTCAAAGTGTTTTACCTTTATCGTCATTTTCACATCAATAATTGGGAACAATTGAAGTTTAGCATTTTGCAAAAGTGTTGGTGTTTTGAGTACTTCAACCTGACATCAACTGCACATGATGGATAAACTATCAATTGAGTAACACGAGTTAGACTTATCTGGATCGATATTAGCTTGCTAAAATGGGATTCGGTAATGGTGTTTTACTTGGGATCACAAAAGTTCTTGTCTCTTTGAAGTTTTGCTTGGAGCGTTTTGCCATTGCATGGCCGAAGCGTCAGACTATGGAACTGATGGCAAATTCAATATCTAGAGAGTATCTCAATGTTCAGTAGGTAGATGAAAATAGCTTGAAATGCTGGATAAACCATATTTTTATAGTACATATCCATTAAAATTCACTCATATGAGCACTTAAGGCAATACTAAACAATTGTTTTCAAAGAATATGTACCATGGGCTAGCTTTATGGTATTGGTATGAAGATAATTCGATTTTTTGTAATTCAGTTCTATTACAATGAAGTATCACAAACCGAAGCAAAAATTCACCATCCAAGTCTTTGGTAGTATAACGGTTAGTATTTCCGCTTGTCACGCGGGAGATCGGGGTTCGATTCCCCGCCAAAGAGCTTTATCCGGTATGGTGTAATGGCTATCACGGTTCGCTTTCACCGAGCAAATCAGGGTTCGATTCCCTGTACCGGAGTTCTTTTTGCAAGTTTCGTCAATTTGACTTCTTTCTTGATGTTTCTGTCCACAGCAAAACTACAATTTTTGTATCTTTTGATTCTTGGATCACAACTACACGTTACCATATTAAATTTCTCATAACCTATGATTTTTCACTACTTAATTCCCTTCAAGCCTTGACATCTTTCCTGAGAGCGTCATGATCCAAATATGCCAGCGACTGATGGCTAACGAATGGAGGAGGATAGTCATCAGCATCGACAGGTTGTTCATATGCAAATTGCGAAGCGTACCGGGCCTCGAAGTCCCGTCGCAAACGAGCATCTTTCTTTTTGCCATGACTATACTTGTAGCAGCAATAGACGGCGATTCCAGGAAGACCAAAGAAGAACCCACTGCATAATATGTAACGCATCTTGTATTTTGCTTGATACTTTACGTAGACAGGAGTCCCTTCAGGGGTCCACATGATTTGTGGGTTATCATTAACCACTATGATCTGACCAGGACGTGGAGTTGCAGGTGTGTTCATATCGTTGTGGCAAAGGATAGCGCCGTTCTCAATAAATATATACGTTTTCGATCTAGAGACGCACGAGGCTTAGTCGATCACCCCGTCACCCCTGGCCTCATGACTACCTTATATTACACTTCTCTCAAGCGCTCATAATACGAAATAGTGTGCGACAAACCTGACCGGCTGTGCCACACATCCACCGATGGGCAAACTACACCGGGTCCACGCAATTTGCTATGAGTTTGCCAGATTTGACGAAATCGTAATATGCAAGCCCCTTAGTGTTTTTACGAACCGGAAAAAAATATTTAGACCATAGTTTGATACGAGGTCGTCTAGCCTACTCGAGTAATTCCTCGTCAAAATTTTGTAAATCGTATTCTATTATGCTATGTTGTAACACTCATTGCAAAGGGATCAGACCCAAAACTTCCGAGTCTTCTTCATCACTACCGACTCCCTTCCGCCATCTTTCTCGACAATGATACACAAGGTCTAGCGCTCCCAATGCACTGCCATTGCCCCGCTTAACCAACCCCAGAAAGAACAATTCAAGCCGCTCGAAATCGTCTTCCGAAGTCACCAATCGGGTGGCGACCAAGTATGGCAGCTGGATCATGAAAGTTCGGATATCAAATAACAGACTGGGCAAGAAGTAGTGGGCGGTTTCGGCCAAAATGTCATGCTGACTACTATACTTGTTGTAGTCATCTCCCAGTCGCAGTTTGATGAACCGAAGGGAGTTTATTAGTTTGCGAATAATCCTTTTCATCACTCCACTCAGTCGTCGAGCTCCAAACAAGCCTTGGGTACATAGTAACTGAAGGTAATGCGCATCCAAATGTGTTTGTTGAGAGAGGTCGAACCAAGAGTAGCACTTATCGCCTTCCCACCAATAAGCTGCTTTAGTATACACTTGTCGATCGGGACCAATGTATTTTGGGTGAGCCGGGGAGTCTAGAGGAATCTCGTAAGTATCGCGGTCGAACCCAGGGCAAATTTCTTCTTGACCGGCACGTTCAATCGCTATAACAATCCTCGCGGCTTCGACAGGGTCGTAACCATCATCAGGATGTTTCCGGCAATACAGAATAGCCTTAGCCATTTCAAATGATACTTTGATAAGATTGACAGTAACCCCCAAATATAATGAAAACTCGGTGGCTCGAGCGTTCGTGGGAATGGTCAACATGCCAATACGGCGAAGTGCCAAGTGGTATAACGGATCCAGCGCCTCATCGTAACACCCATTTTGCAAAAACAACTTTGCATGTACCTCGGCAGCATCAGAGTCATACAGTAAAACACCTCCGTAGGGACTGAACAAACTGGCCATGGCTTCAGCGGAGAAAAACCACATTTTCGCTAAGGCAAAGCCATTGCTTAAGAACTGCTTCAGACTGATAATGGAGTTGTAGCTCAATAATACGTCGCGCGCCTTATGAAGGTGAATTTGCCACGAATTCATTACCAACGAGCTGCTGTAGGCCATCAGAGAAAATGTCAGGGTGAGAACAAGCACCGTTAGTAAAAGGTTTTCAATGTCTTGAGCTTGAGTCTGTTGTAATGGTCCTATTGCTTCGGTCTTAATGTGATTGGTGAAAGCATCTGATAACAGCAAGAGGCAAATTTTGAGGTACTTTTGACGAGCCTCAGCGTGAACCATGCGCCCGGTCTGATTATAACGGAATGTTGCCAGCGTTGCTAAAAGAGCCGTCAAAAGATAAGGACACTCCGATGCTCGGTCCAACAAGAGCTTCACCACACCATTACTATCGATTGATGCGGCAAAGGGGAAAAAGTTGTACAGCATATCACCATTAGACAATAAATCAAGGTAGGTTATGTGGGGTTCGGTAAGATGTTGTCTTGTCACCACTTCCATCATCAACCAGTCATTCAGCTTTTGCAATATTTCATCAACGACGACGTATCCTGAGGCGTGAGGAGACTCCTGAATGGCAAATTGGCTTACCAAGTCATTCACTTGAAATTCGGGGTTGAACAGATCCAGACTTGGTGGTCGACTGGGTATATCGGTGAAATCAGCCTGAGCCGGGCCCGGAGCGTGAAGCAGCTCGTCCATGAATTGGTTCATGTTGCCCACTAGCAGTGAAGCCTCATCAAATACGGATTGGATGTTATCAATAGGATCAAACACGACGTCATTAACCAGAGAAGGCTTGACGGAAGTACTCCTTGCCTGGGTCAATTTGTTGGGGTCGACATGTTCAAAGCGGAATGTTTCTCCAGGAGGATAGACACACGGCTTATCAAGCCGCGAGCACCGCAGGCAAGCAGGCTTGATCTCGTCACATTTGATTTTGCGTCGCTTGCACTCCTGGCATCCTTTTCTCAGATATTTTCGCTTCTTGATCTTAGGTTTTTGCGGGGTCATGGTTACCCCATGGAATAGCTTGCCTTTTTCAGAAAGCCGCGATCGCGCAGACTACAATTTACGCTGAGCCGCAGTAGGAGTGAGACCGGCGCGATGGCGGCCCCAGATATCGACCGATACACTGTCGTCCTCGATGATGGCGAGACCTGTGCCACCATTTATCCCGTGTACAATGCCGATGACATACCGCGTGATTTATTCGAGTTTATGTGCGATGAAATAAACATGGAAATCGACAAGGGCGAGACCCTTCCGTTCTTCGACCCATTAACCGAGGCCGAATTCGAAGAATACTGGTTTGGCGGGTCCTTTGCCGTGTTCATGGTCATTGGTGATGATGACTGCCTTGTAAGTGGGCGCCAATGGGAGCGAGAATGGTTGGGGAGTTACTTCGTGTCTCCCAAGTATCCAAAACGAAGTGGTCACATTTGCACTGGTAACATACTTGTTAACGCCGGTATCAGAGGCAAGGGGATTGGTAAGATCTTGATGGAGTGTATGATGCGATGGACTCCGTTCTTGGGGTACACTTACGCTTATTTCGACTTGATATACGCGACTAACGTTGCTGCTACTCGTTTACTTGATGGATTCAATTTCAAACAGATCGGCAAAATCGCCAATGCCGGGGTGGTTAAGAACAGTGCTCTCCCCGTCGACGCTTACTTTTACGGCCGAGGCATTCTGACAGTGGAGACCAAGCTTGACCCACATAAGGTACCATCGCGATTCGAAAAATTACGTTACTACCTTCAAACCGGTAAATACCCTGCGGGCTCAGGGCGATTAGAAAAGCTGAGGTTACGATCGAGTGTTCTGAACTATTCGCTTGTAGGAGGAGCACTTTTATTCAAGGGTCGCGAGGTGATTGATGATCCAGTTCGCCAAATTGATCTTGTAACCGAATGTCATCTTGCTAACGATCACGCTGGGATTAACAAAACCACAATGCTTGTTGCCGAGCGATACCATTGGCTCAAAATTAAACTGACTGTGGCCAAAACACTCCGATCATGTCAAGTGTGCAAGTATAACCCTAGTCGCTCCCATGGTCTGGCCGCTGACTCACCAGCATCGACGGTAGTTGATGGCTCGGAGTCGGAAGAAAGTGATCATTGATAAAGGACTTTTACTCGTTTATTCATCGTCGGTGTCAAAAATATCGTTAGCAATCCGCATCAATTCCTCGACAACCTTGGACTTGTAGCCCAAGTCTTGAGGATTCAACGAATCATCATTAAGGATTGCTGGACCCCAGATAATCGCCAACAGTTTGGCGTTCATGCGATTGGTCTTTTCGTGGGCAGCAATTTTGTTCAAGTGGAAGATAAGCGCCCGAAGAGTGAAGTAGGCGCCATCCGGAAGTTTGAACACAAGATGATGCATCTTCTTAGCAATGTAGGTTTCGTCCATCAGCTTGACTGTTTCAATGAACAGTTGGCAATACTCACGCGTAAGTAATGGCTCAGGTAACAGATTAAAGTAGAGCTTCAATAAAGAAGCCACACAATAGATATCACCATCGAGAACATTTCTTTCCTCGATGTTCAGGCCAATAAGAAGATAATTGGTATATTTCTGATCGATCTGCTCCCGTAACTGTTCAACGGTAGTTTTTGATCCCAGTGTTCGATAAATACCCTCAATATCGATACCATATTGCTCAATAATATCAATACAGCGCTTGACGACAAGAGGGACATTGTCGATACCAGCAAAAGTGATCACCTCTTCCACCGACACGCCAAAGGTGGGTTGAGAGAGGTTAAGTGGTTTGGGACCAGTGAGCTCGCCAATTTTAGGGGTTGCAGATGCCAGGGGATCAAGCGACGAATACATGTATCCATCATCTTCTTCATCTTGCTCGTTTGTCAACGGGTAGGGGGTAGAAGATTGGGGCGCCAGCGTTGGTGCTGCGGTTGCAGGAGGCTCAAAGGAGGATTGCCCATACGAATGGGACAATGCCGGTGAGGCAGCAGCACCAATAGCAGACCCAGCAGCGGCACCAACGGCGGCACCAGTAGCGGCGCCACTAGAATTATTAGTTGCAGGAGCACTAAATCCAGAAGTCGGACCGGTACCGGTAGAAGGGGGTGGTTGCGATGCGCCATTGTTTGCGGGAACATGAGCCTGAACGGTGGTATGATCAGGCTTATTCAAAAATGTTTTCGGCTGCGTCGCCTTCAGGAATTTGGCAAGCAGAGGATGCACCTGGTATTCCACCGGTTGCAATGCCTTGGTTGAATTTGGAGCCCGCTCGTGCTTCATCAAGTAATCATACAAGTCTCGCTCGTTGTCGACCCCCAGAGCAATTTCACGCAAACTGGGTTTAGTGCCTCCCAATGGTACCGCCAACACCCCCAGATTCATGATCAAGTTCTCATTCCAAGTGACATACTTTTGCAATTGCAAGTTCATGGCGATATCCATCTGCAAGATAAGCTCTTTGAGTTTCTTTGAGTTGTTTGGCCGATGCAATACCATAATCTCATCCTTGAGCTTCTTGCAGGTCGTCACCTTCATCTTATAGTCCTGATCGGCAGCGTTAACTTTACGCTGCATGTCTTCTTCTTGCTGAGTGACCAGACGGTTCCGCAAACTGAACAGCTTCTTATTGGGATCCGCAGTTCGAAGGCGATCTAGGTCCTCGGCAAGATGGAAGTATTTGAGCTTAGCCTTTTCCGCAGCGACAATGGCATCCAGACACTCCTTCTCCTTACGCTTGCCTTCTTCCTTGATCATCTTTCTCAGTCTCAGCACCGTATCAACCAAACTCATAAGCTCATCGAACATGACGTTAAGGGCCTTAACGTAGGCGCTCCCCACACCGTACTGGGTGTCGTCAAACTCGACGATCTTGTCGAATTGACGAGCAAACGAGTCCTGTTTGAGCTTGACATTGTTGGTGGCCACTTGACGAGTGTGGGCGGCGGCTTTCTTCAATTGGGTATAATGGTCGTCCTCGACCTGAGCCTTTTTCTTGATGTAGCGAGCAAACTCCTCGCCGGTATTAAGCAGCTGTTTTAGCCGAGTAAGCAACACGTCAAGCGCCAGATCGGAATTGAGAAATGCCTTCACCCGGTCCTGCTCGAGGAGCTTGGCCAGGGGACTCGACGTCAGCATAATGGGGTGAATCAGGCTAGATCGAAAAACTGCGAACAAGGCCGTGTTTTGTTCCCGTCACGCACTATGGTTAAAAGTGAGGCAGTGCCGACGATGGTGGCACGGCGCAGGACAAGAACCTGCGATCGTTAATCTAAAAGTAGAACCTACACGGTGTTTACCTCGAGGAATTGTTGTTGTTCTCGGAAGTAGCTATAACCACCGAGTAAAGTGGTGCGTGTCCTCTCCCTGCGACTGTCGCGTTCGTGGGGCTACAAACGTTACGTGTGGAATTTGATCGCTGATGTTTCTTCGATAAGTAAATAACAATGGGGTTTCCAATTTACGTCATTGTTATGGCTTGTAGGTCCCATTTTCCTCGAGCAACACCACCAATTGCTTTGAGAACAAAGACCCCTAAATATGCAAGATACGAGTGCGGCACGAGACATCATCGAATCGTCCCGGTTATGAGCCTGTCACCAAAAATGCCCCATAGTAGTACTCGTCAGGCAGGCGAGTTGCCAAAGCCAGCGCTAGTTGGTTGTTGTTGCAAATACTCCTTCAGTTGGGTATAGTATGGTTGTGAGTATTGAGAGCCGTTGGAGTGAGTCGAGGTACCCGTAGTAAACAGGGTCATTGGCATTTCACGACTAGCCTCGTATGATTCGTACGGTGGCTGGCCTTCATAGTTACCAGTTGGCCTATAATTTTGAAACAGACTAGGCACAGGTCCCGTCGTCTGGGGATTCCCCGTTGGCTTGTAGTTTTGGAACAGTGTCGGCATCGCGTCTGGAGGATTACCCGTGGGCCGATAATTCTGAAACAGCATTGGTGGCGGTCCCGTCTGTTGATGAGGTGGCGGATTGCCCGTCGGCTTGTAACCCTGAAATTGCCCAGCTTCGGGCGGCTGGTAACCTTGGTACTGATCCTGAGTGGGTTGACTAGCCTGATAAGGAGCGTTCCCTGTAGGCTTGTATCGTTGAAAATCACCCGGGGCAGCGTAGCTTTGTCCCGTTGGCTGATACCCCTCCTGGGCTGACTGTCCGTATTGCCCACTAGTTGGTTGTGGGGGCTGTTGGTAGCCGCTATATGCGGGGTTGAAAGTCGGTTGATTGTACTGGTCCCGCTTAGCAGCAATTTGTTGATCCACCAACTCGTTATACTCCTTGAGTTCTTTGTTAACCAGTGTGTGTAATTGCATCAACTCTTCCTTACGGCCACCGTATTTATCAATGAATTTGCCCACTTGAGGCCGTAACGGAACAATTTCATTGTATAATGCGGTTACTTCGTTTTCATCGGCATTGGGACTCAGTAATAAAGCCATAAGTCGATCGACTTTCTTTGATTCATGCTCCAAAATGCGCCGTTCGATGGCCTCCTCTTTTCGTAATTCTTCGGGAGACTTTCTTACAATGGGAGTAACGTAGTTTAACGGGAAAATGCCAATGGTTCCGTTAGGCAAAAACCCTCTCCACCAATCGCGATATACACTTTCAATCACGGTAATCACGTCCCCTTTACGAAACGACAATTCATCAGGTTCGTAACTGATAAGATCATAGAGAGCTCTGACCTTAGACACGGTGGCAATTGAAGCTGGGTCCAGACCCGTTGGCTGGGCTGCCACTGCTTGTCCTGGTTGTTCTGGTTGGTGTTGCTTTTCCCACGTTTGTTGCTGTTTCTCTTGTTGCTTGATTTTTGACATCGTCTGCTCACGTTCGTATTCTTGAAGCGATACTTTAAGAGCCCTCTGTAATTCATCATCTTCTCGTTGCTTATCCGCCGAGGTCATCTGCTGCTTGGCTGGCTTCGATGGAGCGGGCGCAAACGTCAGCCCTGCACTCAGACTATCATTCAAGTACTGAGGGTATTGTTGTTGGATACGAGCAAATGCATCCGCCATGGGTCGGAGGCTTGGATCCAGTTTAAACAGCAGATTAAGTTGAGCAATTGCTGCAGCCACTGCTACCTTGATGGTGCGGTGAGTTTTGCGATCCCCAAGCTTTCTCAAAAGACAGTCCTCCAAGAACCGCTTGGAGGCCAATTCCTGCTTCATACGACTGCCACAGTTTTCACCCATGGCCACCATAAGTGCCAATGACCGCAACACAACGTTGGCGTCCTTTTGATTCAACCTTGCTGTAAGGGCAGCCATGGCCTCCTTGGTGCCCGATTCCGGGTTAGCCGAAATGGCATCGGTTACATCAAGGATATATTGCCAATTGTCGGTGGTAAGCGTAGCATCGGTAGCTTTATCAACAAGACTGTCGATGCTCTTCATCTGTCTGGTGGCGACGTCTAGCCCGATAAGGTGACTATGCGCGCCGCATTAAAGCGAAACCACCGCATCACGTGACTTACAGAGAGGTGGGGAGTGATGGGGGGGCGAAGCCACCGATTTCAGCCCCTTTCACCTCGGTCCACCTTGACGCTAGTTTCAACGTCTGCACCGTTCGGCATCCAGACAGATAACGATGAGCATCGACAACCCGACCCAAATCGCGCTTTTCCTACCCCGCCTCGTAAGTTTCGCCTAGATCGCCCCCTATCGTCACTTTCGGATCGCTTCGTTCCCTATCTCATCCCCTGCCTACCCCAATTCATGGTAATCTCACATCTCGTGTACGGCGTGCCCTTTGAATGATGCGCGACGTGGCATAAAAACTTGTCGAATGTTAGGGGCTTAGGGCTAGACGCGTGCACGGAGAGAGTCGGCAAATGTGGAGAGGTTATTGTCCGAAGACACCCCGACGTGGCTTGTAATCGGGGCAAACGCCACAAAGTCATTTTACCCCGGACGGTTGGCGCCAGCGGCATTGCCGTTATCACTGCGCCCCTATTTCTCCATGTACACTTTTAATTTTATGCTCTTCATATGGTCTGCTTATATGCACTACAGTTCATCTCGACGCGATGATTTAAATGTAGTAAATCCTAACCACCGACCTCGCCATGTCGACGTCACTTAAGCCTGCCGCCAACATCCGCTCTCGTGGTCAAAGTATGGGTCGGATCAACGTCGGGGACACCGCCGCCCTGCTCTCCACCATGCCGTTGTCGCCTCTGGCCCGCCGCAACTCTCAGGCTCGGCAATTTGCCATCGACGACACCAAGAATACCGCTCCGTGGTTGGCCCGGTTCGACCAATTTTGCTCGAAGCAAACGTGGGTGAAGCCGTTGTTGGCTTTGCTCACTACCCTTTTGGTATACCACTACTCTCCCGTCAAGTCGGGGTGCCGCAAGGTGTTGGAGGCCTTTATCTTCCCCTCGTACAAGCTTGAAAATGGCGAGTACGGTAAGGGTGAAAATGACTTTTACTTTGTCTTTTACTACGCCCTTTTCTTTACCTTTTTGCGGGAATTTGTCATGTGTGTAGTGTTGCGTCCGTTAGCTAACTACTTTGGCATTACCAAGGAATCAAAGGTGAAGCGGTTTATGGAACAAACCTATGCCATGTTCTACTATGGCATCCTGGGTCCGTTTGGGTTGTACATCATGAAGCAATTGCCTCTTTGGTACTTCAACACGTACTACTTTTACATTGACTTCCCCCACCGTACCCACTCGCTTTTGTTCAAGATCTACTACCTTGGTCAAGCGGCATTCTGGGTGCAACAATCGATTGTGCTTCTTTTACAATTGGAAAAGCCGAGAAAGGATTTCAAGGAACTTGTGTTCCACCACATTGTTACTATCGCCCTTATTTGGACCTCGTACCGTTTCCACTACACCTGGATGGGTATTGCCGTCTACATTACTATGGACGTGTCTGACTTCTTTTTGGCGACGTCCAAGACGCTCAACTACCTTAACTCGCGATTGACCCCGGTGTTCTTTGTATTTTTTGTGTTCGTGTGGGGCTACTTGCGTCACTACCTCAACCTCAAGATTTTGTGGTCGGTTCTCACTGAATACAAGACCGTTGGTCCTTATGAGCTTGACTGGGACACCCAGCAATATAAGTGTTGGATCTCGCAACCCATCGTGTTCACGCTTATCTTCATGTTGCAGCTTGTCAATCTCTACTGGTTCTTCTTAATTTTGCGGATCTTATACCGATTCATTTCGTCTGGGGTGGAAAAGGACGAACGTTCTGACGACGAGTCGGAAGAAGAAGATCAGTCGAAGAAGACGCAATAAATTACGAAACCTAATATTAATGACTTGCTTACCCATGCAATCATCACCAGTTATATTTTTTGGTTATTTTAATATAGGTAGGCTTATAACTTCACAAATAATTCAAATCCGGAGTGTTCCTTTCTGGCGATGTAAGGTCGTCGCAGGGTTGATTTGGGCCCATTGAAAATAACCTCGCGCGACGCGTCTCACAATCCCACCATGACCTATGTTAGTCTGCCACCGCCAGCAGATTTGCTGTCAATGGCCAACGCCCCGACGTCACCAACCCCAAGAACATCGGCCGAGCCTCCTGATTCAACCACTGATAGCGTGAACGTACAGGCCGTGTGGGACAGTCCTGATGGTAAAGCCTCGATTTACTTTAGTCAGGCTAAATCGCTTCTCGCCGAGGCAAAAAGGTTGACAGACAGCACAAGTCACTTTCATGCGGTATACCTTGCCTTGAAAATGTTGAAATTGGCCATGAAATACTGTACCAGTATTCCGCAACAATTTGATGTCATCATCACCATCTTCGCGATCTACATGGATGATATCAAGGATAATATTATGGCGGAAGAATACGCCAATAAGGCAATCGAAATTGCCAACGACTTGGATCGACCAATTGCTGAGTTTAACTTGGCGCGTATCATTTCCCAGGTTTCATCAAGTACCTTTGCCATCAATCACATATCCAAGCATACTTCAGGGTCGTTGACGGAGCTTTTGCGCATAAGGTTATTATTGGCACTGCCAGCAACGGCGGAGACGGCTGCAATAAGACTCGACAAGTTGATTAATTCAAACAATGAGATATCTCCCGAATTTCTCGGCTACTTGTATGCGGTCAAGACTATGATATTGTTGAAAACATCATCCCCCATCCAGGTTCTTGAGCTTGAGTTTCCCCTGATTGAAACGCCCCAATTGATAGCCATGAAATATTTGATGAAACTTCTAGCAGCGGTGCGGGCTTCTCTGGTTGAGAAGATTCGTCATTACATTAAAAAATTGAACCAGCTAATTAGTTTCCATCAACTGGGTGGATGGAATCGCTGGAATGTCACGGGAGCTTTTGACTTAGAGTTACTTCATGGCGCCACCATGAAGGTTCGATGGTTTAGCCCCTCTGAATTGATCATTGCATTTTACATCATATCCGGTATTGGATACATTTCCATGAATGAAATCGGCAAGCTGACCAAATCTTTTGAGAAAGCCAAAACTGTCGTTGACAAGTACTTGTCAAGGCTCGCAGATGGTACCGAGAAAATTCATGCAGCCCAAAGTGATACTTTACAAAGAAGGTTGACACATCTTCGAGTTTCAGTCTCATACTATCAAACGTGGTGCAATTTCAACCTGCATATTTATGAACTTGGTGATTTGGCAGATCTTTTGAATCGGTTCAACCAATCAAATTGTTCCGCCTTTGAAGTCGAGGCTATAGAGAAACTACGACCACAAATATGGTATTTGTTTGGCATATACCATATGGTGAAATGCCAATACCCGGAGGCCCAATCATTTTTCGAACAGGTGACAGAAACAGATGATGTTTTAGCTTTTGCGTCGTTGCAGCTTCTTATTCTTGTGAAACAATCGCAAGGCGACTTCCAAAAAAAACCCGAACATCAAAGAATCTATGAATCCCTTGATAAGTTCAATTCCTCGCGTTACGGGGGAACCATGTTCGGTTACTCATATGAGGTTGTCAAAACATTATGTGCCGATAGCTTTGATACAGAATGCTTGGAACATGCAATGTCTAATGACGCTGTAAAAGCCTTTCCCGTGCTTCACAAGATTGTTGCTTTATTAGTGAGCCAACAATCTGCAAATCCACAATTGAGGCAACAGGCTTTGCTCCATTTACAAGATGCTACCATTTTGAAGGCAACCAACGCCGAGGTTGAACAAAAGGTTAATGCGTTGGTTCTAGAAAAGTTATTGGACCACTTTCAAGAGACTGGAGATCAAGACAAATTTAATTTGACAGAGTTGCAATTGAAATACTACAAACGGGTGTTGCAATAGGTCTGCACGTTGTCGAATGGTCTGTTTATCTTCTGTTGCTGCAACAATTGTTGATGAATACGTCTAATATGTTTATCAGCTTGCTCCCGTGACCCCGGCAACTCATCTCAAACTGATGATTGGTTACGTTCAATTCTCTGATGACTCAAAAGTTAATCTTTATTTTTCCGACGATGATAAGAGCGATCATGCCGTTCTGGACGATGAGGATCTAAACGCTGAGCTATTATATCAAAGTGATTACGTTTCGGACTAAGATGCCGGCTCGGTGGGGCTGGCGGCAAGTGGACTCCATTATAAGACGACTAGATTGAATACATTGAAGGGGTTAATCACTTGGGTACGTTTGATCTGCACGACGATGATACTTCTGGGAGCTGGGCTCACGGGGATTATGTCGATGGTGATAGCACCAGGCAATCGTTTTCCCCTACTGATGCTCATGACCTCATGGCTCAACATCGTGACCGCATCTTCGATCGGTTACGAAAGATGATTGATGAAGACTAAGCACATTGAGACTGTGGTGTTGTAAACTCAATGTGAAACTTAGGTCAATCCGTTTACGATATTGCTACCATCATTAGCTGCTCTAAAGTGACGGAGATCATTGCTGGAGTCATAAAATTTGGATTGCTTCTAGTTGGACTCATGAGATACTTGTTTGATATGCCAATTGACTGGTTAGTCCAGTACAAGAGATAACGGGTTACAAGTCCATTATTGCCGAACTTTACACCAAAAAAATCGCCAAAAATAGGCTTTTCGGTATCTGCCAGTCATGTAGTCACTAATTCACAACAAAAATTTTTTATGAATTTTTTTTGATGTTTGACATCGACGGCTGGGGTTTGGGGTTTTCTCGGATCATCGCGCCTAACCGTATATGACTTAACCTCAAATAATTGACGAAAAATGCACCATCAAAAGAGGTAAATGGAAATCTGAAACAACCATCGCATTCAGAACGTCTCAATCTTTATAGTGATCTGCTGATAAGCCTCAATTTCAAAACTTTTTGGATCCGATCTCATGAGATCTGACGTTTTTTGAGTGGTCGATTTTGCGATTTATTCAGTCGGGTCAAAGGTTTACAGAAAACAAAGCCATCTGGCAAGAAGCCGGCAGTTTGCTCTACAAATCTCAAGCCTCGCTTTTTCTCATTCGTTGGTATCGAGCTCGCTATTGCACAGTTTACGTGTTTTTGTCGCGACCAACCCCTAGGCCATTTGGGCAAAAATCGACAAAATCGACAAGTTCCCTCAAATTCCTTCAAACTTTGTCTAGGTGAAAAGGCCACCGGCTAAAACATAGTAAGCCATCTCAAAGTCGCTACCGGGTGGCGTAAACCGTAATTTTCCTCGCAATACGCGGGGTCAGTGTAAGTTTTGGGGTTTCGCACCCGAGTCAACTTGTCCACGTGACAGCGGCGAGCGCGAGTCAAACTTCATCGCCGACTCAGCTTCCAGCTCAACCATCGAAAACCATCAAACTCATCAATTTTTTGAACGTTAGCTTAGATGATAGCCACGGGTTTTTAGACCGTAATGCTCACCTTTAAATGGCCATATTAGGCGTGGGCATTGCTGTCAAAATTTGCCATTTAGTTTGATTTGCGCATCCGTGCACGAAGCCGTAAACATATCCACCACAAGCGACTCTGCCGCCGGTGGCATGAGATTAGCCGTAGCGGGCGGACCGTTCCCGATGTGGAGATCGTGTCTTTTGCTCGTTGGTGTCGTGAACGGCTTTCGTGCCTTTGTTATAGTGCCGCTTGACCATGCCAGCAATATGCAAAGACGTGGTCATTCACTAGTGGTCAAAAATCAACCGACAGCTAATGTAACAAATCGACTCTGTATGACGTTAAAATGGAATGAAATAGGTCTGGGTTTAATAACGTCCAAATATGTTAGTTATGATTTTCTGAAATTTCGACTTTTTGTCGTCATTTTAGTTCTCAGTTTTGCATTTTTTCTCCAAAAAGCGAAAACTGCGATTTATTCAGTCTGGACAAGCGCTAACAAAAATCAAAGCCACCTGGCAAGAAGCCAGCAGTGTGATCTACAATAGCTTAGTATCACTTCTATGCGTCCATTGGCATTGAGCTTGTTATTTTGAGGTTTACATTTTTGAGATGCGGCGAGTCTTAACAGTGGGACACCCTAAAAAGCTTGACCGGGTTTTTGGCCTCCGGTACCCCCCGGGGCCCTTCCGGGATCCTCCGGGCGACGCCACGCGCTCGACCCTATGCAGTACAAATCAATATATATTTACACCTAGTCACAACAGTCATAGGTCGTGGAAAAATTATGGAAGTATACGTGTGATATTAGACCAAGTCGACCTTTCTACCTAGGAAGCTACCCCCAGAACTCTGATCCGGAGGACTAACACTACACGTGTGACCGAGACCACACCGCTGCTAGAGTCCAAGAGCCTGCCTCGCAATTGGCCTTGACCACAGACCATGCCATGAATCCGTGCTGATTGTCCCCAAATTCTCGTACTCACAATGCTTGGACCCATGTCAGATGTCAACTGTCAGGCACAATGGTGTAAGTAGTGGGACTGTTGATGTTGGCAGGCAAGTTTGTTTTGTTGCTATCATGATTCAAAAGACAGAGGTGAGTGCTGTCAATAAATTTTGTGAGGTACCCAATCCAGCAAAGGAAGCTGTCGTCGACGTCCAGCTTACGTTCCAAGGCTTCCAGTGACATACCTTGACTTGTATCAGCAACCAAGTCTCACATGTTGATATTGAATCACGAGCAGATGTTCGCTCGTTGCGTTAAAAGAATTGGGGGGTAACGTCACACCACCTACGTGCCCCTTATTGCGAATGTTTGATCGTCCGATCGATTGCTCGTACCAGCTCTGTAAGCAGGTAAGCAAAACAACGCGCCTGCCATCACCTGAGAGCTATCGAGCGGATATAATGGGTCGTCCGCTCGAATGATCACCGTAGGCTGAGGAAGCGGACTGGTTGGAGTCACTTGACAATAACTGACTGGCGATGACAAAGATACAATGGCACCTACGACTGAAGCATATTACAACTGAAGCGAACAAGAGATATACAATCGAATGTATGAGGCTTTACTGATAACAACTAACAATTGCAATCGTAAATATGCCTAGGAGACTGAATTTCTATTTGGCAATACCAACATGACTGTACGTTCTTTGTGATAATCGCTTTGCTTGACCACTTTGTTTATGTTACCATGATAAATTGCTTTATGGTCATGGAAACCATTGCTAGAGTCAGAAAGGTGTAATAGTTTACTGTTGAACTCGATAGTTACTTGCTTGACATGCCAATTCACTGGTCAGTCCAGTATAAGTGTCAATAGGTTATATGTCGGTTATTACTAAACTTTACACCAAAAAAATCGCCACAAATAGGCTTTTCGGTATCTGCCAGTCATGTAGTCACTAATTCATAACAAAAAAATTTTCCTGATTTTTTTTGATGTTTGACATCGTCGGGCTGGGGTTTGGGGTTTTCTCGGATCATCGCGCCTAACCGTATAAAATGAATTGACGAAGATTGCACAATCAAAGGCAGTAAATGAAAATCTAAAACAACCATTGCATTCAGAACGACTCTATCTATATAGTGATTGGTCAAAAAGCCTCAATTTCAAAAATTTTTGGAAACGACCTCATGGGATTTGACGTTTTTTGAGTTGTCATTTTTGCGATTTATTCAGTCCGGTTAAGCGTTTAGAAAATTCAAAGCTACCTAGCATGAAGCCAGCAGTTTGTTCTATAAAACCCAAGTTTCGCTTTTTCTCATTCGTTGGTATCGAGCTCGCTATTGCACAGTTTACGTGTTTTTGTCGCGACCAACCCCTAGGCCGAATGGGCAAAAATCGACAAATCGACAAATTCCGTCGAATTCCGTCAAACTTTGTCTAGGTGAAAAGGCCACCAACTAAAACATAGTAAGCCACCTCAGAGTCGCTATCAGGTGGCGTAAACCGTACTTTTCTCACCATTATATGTTTCATTAATGAGAGACGAGAACACTACTGAGACTAGCCATTGTGTCGGTGGTTGCTTTTCTTCGATTCATAGATGTTACAGAAACAGTGAAATTGTAATTCAAGGTGCCAGCAATCCGGTATGTCTCCCTTAATGAACTTCCTCTTCTCGTGTCCTTATCGCACCAAGGCACCATTCCATAAGCAAAGGACGTGCTCCAGAAACTCGACTGACGCGACCTGATTGAGCAACAGATTAGTGATAACTATCAAGCGTTCGCCCAACTATTACACATTGCAGGGTACTTTCAACTACACCCTTCGTAAATACAAAAACCGTGAGGACGGCACTTGATTCGCGTGGTGACTAATTTGACCACCAGCGCCCGCCCCACAACGCCAGCGCATCCTCTCACGAACGCGACTTCGATTTCGAGAATGAAATCTTCGGATACCACAGCGAGGGACTCGAATTATACACTGGAGATATCACCATTGGTGTCAGGAGAGAGTAAGCATATACTTGGCAACCGCAATGACCCAGAAGCCTTTGCCCCAAGCCACACTGGCCACGACTGCCACCGGCACCCCAACATATCTGAGTACTAACAGCTGCCCCATCCTGCAAGACATCCGTTGAGTGTACCGCTAGAAGAACAATGACATTTACTAAAGGGCAGTTTAGTATCTTCGTTCATGGTGGGTTGGGCGAACAGTTCTGAGTGTACACGATATATGCGCCGCAAAGATTACTTGTGACATTCTTATTGGTGCCTACAAGTGTAGGAAATCGATTGTTTATCTTCAGGTTACTGTAATAAAGTGGGCTCTATGTGGGCAACGCCCAGCTGGGAATACGATTGGTTAACGTATGATAAGCATGAAATGATCATCAGCGAAAGTTAACTCATATCCTTGGTCAGCAGGCAGCATCGATCAACCATGCTGGTGTTAGCGGTGGATGTCATGGCTCTGGTTGAGTTGAGAGCTCAAAGGGCGTTTCGAATACAGGCCGATATCATCTAGAGAGAGGCTTTACGTTGTCATTCTTTCATCGATACTAATTTCATCCCAGCACAAATGGTTCCCAGCACAGTAGGTAATTCCATGACACCTTGAACATTCAACAAAGGCTGGTATATAGCAGTATTGAGGTCAACGCTTGCAAAATAGACCACGATGGTTCAATCGCTAAAACTTATCCGACTTTTGTGAATTCTGGTTCTTCTTGCATGCCGCCTATGGCCTTGTTCAAGGCCTGTGGATAGTTGGGGCGATTAAGGAAAAAAGGCAAAGATCCAAAGGTCCAGTACATCGCCGCTACTGCTGCTATTGACAAGAGTATATGATTGCTTTGACACCTAGACTCATTTATGAGTGTTATGGATCGACACATCGATGAGGCACAGTTGACTCAGCTCAAACTTACTCTGCCCAAAGCCAAACCCTCCAATTGTTTTATTGCCTGTCTTGAGCCGTTCTTCAGGATGGCGTTGGTCCTGGGCGCCGACGGGTATTTCACCAGTTCTCACGCACAAAGGTAGTAGGCCACTATCTATTGCAGGCTGATATAAAAGATGAAAGAGTTGAAATATTTGAAAAGTCCATTTTTCTTTATGTAATGGCTATAATACAGTAACTCTATTCAGCGTTGGCACCTGTCTCTGCACGGTTGTCATCAGTGGCCTCGGTTTCTTTTGTTACTGATTCCACTGGTTCCGGTTTGGGCTCTTTTTTAAGTTCGTTTGGCAAATCAGGATAAATATCACCAATCTTCGCCCAACTCAAGTTACTCAATCTGTCATCTTCTTTCAAAATATCGTTAGACTGAAGCACAAGGACCATATTTTTGAGCATTTCAGGAGCTGCCTCGTCGAAATCCTTGGCGGCTTCAACCAACACCTGTTTTCTCATGGCGATAAAATTATCCAAGATATACAACCAAACCTGTTCAACCTTTTCCGCGGTGAAAGTAGCGCAATACTGCAAGAACACCTTGGAAACCAACGATAATGATTCAATTTGAGTTGAAACAAACCCACGACGGTCAGTTTCAATGACTTCAGCTTTGCAAAGCTCTGCAAGCAAGGGAAACAAACCATATTCGAACAACCCAAACGCAGTAAGATTGGCTGAGTCGTCCTCTGAAGTCTCATCGAGTTCAGTAGCTAAAATAGTGCTTCTTAATACCCCCAAGGAAAAGCCACGAACTTCACGACAAGGGTTGAAGCATTGATGAGCGAGAGCTTGCAAAAGTGAGTATCTTAAACCAACAAAATCAGGGCGTTTAGTCACCGGTGCCAACTCGGCAGTCAAGCAAATCAGTCTCTTAGCATGAGTAACAACATCCAATTGAGCCTGGGTGGGTTGAGGACGTTTTTCTCCTTTGGCCACCGGGAGCTCCTGCTCTTGCTCCGCCGCAGCACCAAGTGCACCCATCAGAGAGATCTCGTCAAGAAGTCCCAAGATGAACATAAAATTACTAGGATCAATGTTTTCGGGACGTTGACTTTGGCATAATGCCTCAATGAAGTTCAAAATATCATCGCTGAACTGTTGGAGAGACCCTAACACACGTAATACTTTCCAGTAGTCTTCAAGATGCAACACCAAGGGTATCAGCCGAGGTAACTCTTTGAGTAAGGCTTCCAAGACGCCGCTGCCATTTTTTGCCAAAAACTCTTTGTCCATTCCGTGAATTTCCGCCAAAATAGTTTCGACAAATTGTTGTTGACGTTCCGTCAGGGTCATTCTGGCCAATAATTTAGTCTTCAAAATTATCGATTTGATGGACGCTTGTTTGGAAAGACCCTTGATTTCGTTTGCAGCAGATAAAACCTTCACAATCTCCTCGTCGTCGTTGGCAAACTGAACTGCTAATTGGAGCAAAAGCATCAGCTCCGCTTCAAAATAACGTTTCGTAGAATCATCCAACTTTGGGATGAGACTAAGGAAGAGGTCCACAAAGCTGGCACCAGAAACGTCGTTTGAAGTGGCCAACATCTTTTCAAACACAGATGATAATTGGAGCAGAGCCACACAGTCCAAGGTCGACATAGTTGCATCGATCTCAGCAGCGGTGGGTTCAGGTTGAGAGTCACCGCCATATCCTTTGAGGAAGGAAGAAAACGTCAGCAAAATGCCCAGGTTATTGACACCACCTTTGACTTTACTAATGATGTATTTGGGCTTGACCGTCGGCAATTGCGAGTCAGGGAGAAGCATCAGCGAATCAACAAGGCAGTTCTCGTAAAGCGTTAAGATGATACGCATGGCAAGTTTTCCCAGATCGTCATTACCAAGAGCATAACCCACTTTCTTGAGAAGCCTGAACAAAACAACTGTCGAGATTTGAGCCTTGAAGTCGCGGCCAAACCATACAGAAAGAGTGCCGACGGTGACGGTTTTGGTCTCCTCTCCATCCTCAATGGTAACTTGAGTAAGGGGAATTGATTCACGCAAGTCATCATCAAGAGTCTCCACTGGTACCCGAATATTGGAGTCAAGCAAATGCGTACATTTGCAAAGTGTTTCCACCAACAGCTCATAGTGGGGTTTAAGCTGATAATGTAAGCAAATATTAGCACATTTATCCACCGCCAGCATAATTCTGGTGATAACATGATCATCAGAGGCCTCGTTAAACACCAGAAAAAAGGTAGCAAAGATTTTCGGGGCAATACTGTCAAATAATGCCCGATCAAACTGTGCTTGATCTTGAGGAGTTACTTCATCATCTTTCTCATGAGTTTTGGTTTCAGCTTGGACAACATTATTCCACACATCATCAAACCACTTATCAGTACCATGATGTTCTTCCGGCATGATAATTTCTCGGTCCTTGATCAGACTGTAAATCTTGCTCAAATACCACTCGGGGTAGTCTTGACCGTTGTACTGGCCCCTCAAATTGCGTTGATAGTCGGACAATAACATTTGCTTCTTCACCTGAGGATTGTGCAAATCGGTGTTGAGCATGATAATAGAGTACAGCAACACAAATACCGAGTCACGATCAGGACGAACAGGCTCGCGTCCTTCCTCAAGGTCGTCATTGTCATCTGTGTAACATTCAATGTACCGTTCCGCAAACAATTCCACAATTCTTTCAATTTGTTGAGACTCACCCGGTAAACGGAATGTTTTGAGCAAAATCCGAATTGCTTCATCCACTCTCAAATTTGTGAAATCTAACAAGCCAATAAACTCTTGCAAAAGTTGTTTAGAAGTAGGTTTGGCCAAATACTCACCGAGAACCTTTTTGTTGAGACGACCCAGTTTGGATAAGAAAAATTCAGCCAATTCGCGGTAGTTTGTCGCACTGGAAATGAATCCATGCTCAACAAGTTTAGCAATGCCATCCTTGGGTTTCTTGTTGAAAGTATGGGTACATTGAACGAAAGCGGTTTTCCGAGCACGATTGTCGAGACGCAGATGCGAATTGCCCACCAACTTAGGTGCCCGCTTCAAATGGTCATTGATGGCAAATACTAACAGCAAAATACCCTCCAAACAAATTGGTGGCACATTATCAGTGGTGATTTGGGCCAGTTCAGGTAAAGCCAATTGACAAAGGTGGTCCACGACTTGATGGGCAAGGTCCAGCTTCTCAAAGTCGCAATCATGATAAATGAACAAGTTAACAAAAAATGACCGAGGATCACGAGTCCAAAGTAATGACAACAGTTCTAGCAAGATTTCCTTTGAAAGGCCCAGGCGTACAATAACTCTTGTCTTGGGGGTTGCTTGAGCCTTCACCGCAGCCTGTGGGGTTTGACTATTAGCAAGAATCGATTCGAAAATAAGCTTCAAAGCGAGCTCCATTTGCGGTTTAAGCTCATGGCCCATGACAATCGACATCGTGGTCAACAACTGCATCAGTGCTTGTAATAACGCTGATGATTCTGTGGTCGCAATGATTTGAAGAGTGTGCTTGAAAACTGGGTCGGCAACCACCCCTAGAAGAGCCGGGTGGTTCAAAATATCACGCCCAGCCACCTCAATTGCTGTATTGATAAGCAGCAAGGCAAATACACGAGTCAGTTCCATGTTAGAGTATTGCGAACCAGGAGCAATCATCAGGACGAGAATCGTGAGAAAATCATTGATTGCAAGAATGCCAAATGGTTCTTCCAGAGGGTTTGCAGGTGCATCGGCATCTTTTTCTGCCTCATCATTCTTCATTTCAGGAACAGAATCTTCAGGAGCATCGGCAATATCGGATGTATCGTTTGTGTCGGTAGTATCGTTCGCTTCACCGTCGGCACAAGCACCAATTGTGTCCTTGGGCAATGAGTTAGGATCAAAATGAACCGTCAAGTCGTCATCATGGCGCGAGGCAGGGATTTGAGCCAACCGTGAGAAAATGCGGAAGGTCATAGCTTCCATGGCCATCTCCGCGGCCCGCCGCAATACCTCAGAGCGCCGCTTGTTGATTGCAAGCAGCCAGCAAACTTGTACGACTTCCAGGATCAGTTCGTTGGTCAACATGTTGGAAAGGGGCAGTTCCAAAATAATTTCAAGCAAACGTAACACTTTAAGAAGCACGGCGTCATCCAGATTTTGATCACCTTGCTCGAAACGACACTTACAAAGAGCCGAAACCACTTGAATGAGCGCTTGTTGCAAGTTTTGCAGCTGGACGCTAATGATTTGGAACGTTAAAAACTTCAGGACGGCATTAAGGGCGAGCCGAGTAATGTGGCCTGAGGTTTGGGGTGCCTTAATCACCATCAAAAACGGCTGCAATAATGTCAATGAGTCCAACGAGTAAATGTTGTCGGTTGAAGTTAACATCAGTCGCAATTGCATGAAACTCAGGGTCAAAGGGTCGCCCTGAGCTTGACGCGACGACAAATTCTTCTGCGATCCATTATTCATGATATCATCGTCTTCACCAAAGAAATCACCACCGAGGAGCGCTGCCACCCCCGACTGGTGGCGCTGAGCCTTGCGCATCGCCAGCAGAAGCGCTATACATTCGTTGATCGCCAACGTCGTGGGATCGATGGCGGGTTTCACAGTACCGTGGTCCTCGGGGCCTCCTGCTTGAGAAGGCACCCCGGGCAACAGCACATTAGACCCAGCACCAATGCCCCCAAGCGTAAACATGTGGCTGGGAGCTGGTGTGGGCAGATTGAACCGGGCCAGCATGGTGGTGATTTGAATACGTGGTAGCCGAAAAAGTCTACGCGCGTGCGCACTACCCCCTCTCTACTGACGATAGCGTGGGGAGAGAGACCAGAAGCAACAGCATGGCAGAAACGGAGAATCATTACACTTATTCATCTCAATTGGGGTTGCAATTACCGGCTATAATAGACATGTTATAAATTTCATTGCTATGTACGACTGATGGAACTGTTAGACTCCCACAATTGGCTATATACTGTTGTCTGACCTAGTCAGTGAATTGATGGAAAAGACATTGTTGGAGCTAAACCAGTCTCGAGTAGTAGGCACGAAACGACTTGTATCCAAGCTTCCACTCCTTTTGTTGCATCTTCTTGGCGAATACATCGAAGTCAAGCTTTTGCAATTTCTCAAGGTAAAGAACGGTGGGGATCGCAACCATATACGGGGTGAAGATAACATCAGGGACGCCACCCTTCCATTTCTTCGATTGTGTGCGGATAAGCTTGTCGTTTGTATCACCAGCGATCTTCTTTACTTCCTGCTTGATGGTGTCGAGCTTGTTTCTGGCGGACAAAATGTGGTCGTTAGCAGTTACCGCCGTCTCAAACACCACATTTTTAAGCTTATTACGAAGCGCTTCCTGCTCCGATGTATCCGAAATATGACCTTGAACTAATCTGAGTAGATGCTCCTGAGAAAGATCATTTTTGGTCATCAAGTCAATCGGAAGCGTCACTCGATTTTGCGACTGGGCATAGTATTGCATCCCCAAAATCATCAGAGATACCGCCGTTGCTTGACCAATATGAGCAGCAACATCCCTCACCAACCCTTGAAGCTCCATCAGGTGTTGAAGTAACTTAATCACCGACGGCGAAATCAGCGGAGAGAGTAACGCCGATTGCACTTGGTAATTGAGTTGAGAGTAGGTTCCCTCACCGTAGGCGCAAATGTCGTTGGTGGTGGCAAAGGTAGTACCTCTAAGGAATTGCTTGCGGGTCTGAAGGAATCTGAGAAAGTGGTCAATGTTCAAATTGATATCATTTTCAAGACTGTCTCTTAAGAGCAAAGCAATTGGTTCCGCAGGGGCGTCGCCACCAGTAAACACTTTTTGGAGGGTATCGGACCAAAACTTGAATTTTAAATCCAGAATCAGAGCTCCCATTTGTGCCAGCATTGCTGATGATGCCCGAGATGTCACCGATCCCGTATTTGACCCGCCGTCACTGATTTTGTTTATCTCGATATTGAATGCTCGAGTAGCAAGAAACGCCGAGCGGGCTGGTTCCGGAATGTACTGAGCCAACACATACAGCGACCGATCATGGGATTCAAGGAGTTTCAGAACGTTTTCTACCGCGTTGTGTACGGCAGCGGAGGTGGTATATCGACGGACTTGGAGCATAGTCGGAGATCGATCGATGCGCACAATCCTAATGTTAACGGAACAATTTTAATAAGTCATTAATTAATCTATAAACCATGCTAATTATTATTACGTTAATTCTCTATAAATTCCTCTCCATCCCTAATGCTATGCCTTAATGACCCGAGTGGTTCGTTTCTTCGGGGTCGTCAGACACGTTGAACAAATCGCCGTATTCATCTTCGGGGATCTCAACTTCGTACAACAAACCCGTCGACACGTCGTACATCATACCCCAGACTTCAATGGACCCATCCTTCAAAGCTTGGGCCGCCGAAGGGTGACGCTTAACGGCGTACACCGAGTTAATGACATTCAATTCGGCAAGCTTCTTGCACTTGTCTTGGGGTTCTTCAATGGCCTCGAGTGCCTTAAGGTTGTTGGCACGAACTTGACGGATAGGGTTCAACCACAAGTCGAGCACCCCGCCAATCTTCTTTGCCGATAACGACGCCCACACCCCACCGCAGTCAGTGTGACCGCAAACGACAATCTTCTTCACCTTCAACACATCAACGGCGAATTGCACTGCACATTGCGACAGAATATCAGTGGGAGTCACAACATTAGCGACATTTCTGTGGGAGAACACTTCACCCGGCAAGCAAGACAAGCATTGATCGCCAGCGCGAGAGTCAGAGCACCCGATCCAAAGAGTGTGGGGGGACTGACCCTTCGCGTTTGACTCAAAAACGGTGTCACTAGACTTGTTTCTGATCGATTCAGCCCAGTAGCGGTTGTTTTCGAGGTAGTCTTCCTTGGTAGACGCCTTGTTAAGGGTAAAAGGTACAGCAGTCATCAGGTATTGGCGAGTTGGTCTCAAAAACAAACGTGGAAGACGTTTGGTAAAAATCCGACACGTATACAACTTGGAGGGGTATTTATAATAGGGGCAAACCCAAAATTGGCGATGAACCACAATCCTAAAAAATGCCCCTTCATAAACCTCGTTTATAAGAAATAGTAGTCCGTGCGATGGCTGACGTCACTACCTTCATGTACAGTAGCCGGCGACATACACATTTTTGACGCCAAAAATTATCGGCATTCAGCCAACCCTCGGTTAATCAACACTTTCAGCAACACCTGTAGTAAAACAACCTCCAAATCACACAATTGGTAGCAGTTTAGCTCAGTTCTTTTTGGTTGGTCTGACACACCGTTTGACGCACCTCGACAGACGTCACCGTCGAAAAAAAAATCATATTGCGCGATAAGCCCAACACCAGCGAAGAAGCCACGGAAATGCATTAAATGCAACAGTTCTCATGTTGAAGAGCTTACGAATACCGGGTGCTGCGCAGCGGAGATGGGAAATCACGCAGTTTATAGACGGGTGCACACCTAGTGGTACGATTGTTTCGTGACATCACCCATAGCGTCGTAACGGTTGTCGGCGTAATCTTGGCCGAGGTGATCTCGGAAGAGCCACAAATAACGCGGCTTATCAAACTGTATTTCGACCACGAACTTTCCCTTCTCCGGAGTTTAGCATTCAAACATCTGTGGCGCTCAGCCTTATCTCGCCACGCACGTGTCGTTGGCAAATGAGGAGTCAACTAAGATGGCAACCGCATTTGGGCTAAACTACGCAGCCCCGATTCCTATATTGCATGGGAATTGATCTCAATTCTAGAAAATTCTACCGGTCGCTTCGAATCTAGAGAAGTTCGATTTTCTAGTGCGACTTTAAGAATATCTTCGTACACCGTGAAACCTTTGTCATCCGTCGAACCCGATGGAATGTTCCTCCTGCACATACGGTGAATATTTCAACTTTGCTTGTGCACCTCATCAGTCTGCGATTTACTGGGATTGAATCATTAAGATGGTGGCCGATACTAAGTATTACGACCTCTTGGGGGTCGATGCGAAAGCCGACGACAACGCCATCCGGAAACTGTACCGGAAGCTTGCGCTCAAGCACCACCCTGACAAAAACTCTCATCTCAGCCCTGAAGAAGCTGAAGCGAACTCTGAGAAGTTCAAGGAGATTACCCACGCCTACGAAGTTCTTAGTGATCCTCAAAAGAGAGATATCTACGACCAATATGGTGAAGAAGGGCTCAGCGGCCAAGGCGGCATGGGTGGCATGGGTGACGACATCTTTTCGCAATTCTTCGGTGGCGGCGGCTTCGGTGGCGGCCCCCAACGTCCTCAAAGAGGCAAGGACATCAAGCACTCGCTTGCGTGTACTCTTGAAGAATTATACAAGGGCAGAACCGCCAAGTTGGCCCTCAACCGGTCAATTTTGTGTGCTACTTGTACCGGGACTGGTTCCAAGGATGGTAAGCTGAAGAAGTGTGCCTCCTGTAATGGTATGGGTATGAAGTTCGTCACCAAGCAAATGGGTCCTATGATTCAACGTTTCCAAACTGTGTGTGACCAATGTCAAGGTCAAGGTGATATCATCAGCCCCGATGACAGATGCCCTACTTGTAAGGGTAAGAAGGTCGTCCAAGAACGCAAGATTTTGGAAGTACACATCGAACCCGGTATGAAGGATGGTCAACGTATTGTCTTCTCCGGCGAAGGTGACCAAGAACCCGGCATCACTCCTGGTGACGTGATCTTTGTTATTGATGAACGCCCCAACGAACACTTTGTTCGCAAGGGTAACGACTTATACTACGATGCTGAAATTGACTTGCTCACTGCTTTGGCTGGTGGTTCTTACGCTTTCAAGCATGTCTCTGGCGACTTTATCGAAATTACCATTGCTCCCGGTGAAGTGATCTCGCCTAACACGATCAAGGTCGTCGAAAACCAGGGTATGCCCATCTACAAGCAATCTGGTCACGGTAACTTGTTCATTAAGTTCTCGGTTAAGTTCCCCGAGAACGGCTTCGTTGGTGAAGACAAGTTGAAGCAACTTGAAGACATCTTGCCCCCCCGCAAGCCGGTGGAAATCCCCGAAGGTGCCCAAGTTGACAAGTGTGACATGGTTGACCCTGACCCCAGAAAGCACCAAGCGCGCTCGGGCCGTGGTGAAGCTTATGACTCCGACGATGAAGACCAACACGGCGGTCCTGGTGTTCAATGTGCATCGCAATAGGTTTTGATAGAAGCAGATTTAATATGCATTTTTGTAGCAAATCAATATGTCCCATTAATAGCGGTGACGGCTTTCCCCTTAACGTACACGTTGGAGTTTTCTACGCGTACCGCTACATGCCCGTCTCGACCAATTGGACGGCCCTGGCGAATGTTGAACTGTTGTTCATCGCGCTTGGCGTATTGACTAATAGCGGCACCTAACGCTCCCAGTCCCAGACCGCAAACGGGGTCTTCGGGTACTCCAGTATCCGGAGCCAAGTTGCGAAGTTCGTAGGTTCCATCACCATATTTGCCATAAATCCCGATACCCGTCCACCCTTGAGCGGCGCTAAGTTCGCCAATCGATGCCATATCAGGGGTGGCGTTCATGACGTCTTCTCCGCTCTTTAACTCGAAGCATGCCCATTTGGGGCCATCATTGACGACAACTCCTGGTCCAAGGATGGCAGTGCTAGCAATGGCTTTGGCTACCTTACCAGTTGTCGCCTCATCCACTGCAGTAAAGTAGTAGTAGGGTAATTTGAACTCAATGCCTGTTTCGTCAACCGTCAAGTCAACAAGCCCTGCCTTGCATTCTTGAACAACCTTTCCATTTTTGGGTTGAACTAATCCTGTCGAAGTTACGGCAAAACAAGTACCAATAGTAGGGTGCCCGGCAAATGGTAGTTCTTCATTGGGCGTAAAGATCCGGCATTGATAATCGGCCTTGGGGTCAGTTGGTTTGAGCACAAACGTTGTTTCAGATAAATTGGTCCACAGAGCCATTGATTGCATTTGCTCAGTAGTCAAGTGATCAGCATCAAAGAAAACCGCCACAGGGTTACCCTTGAACTTGGTCAGACCAAACACATCGACTTGTTGAAATTGAGGCATAAGGAACTGACATATTGGATGCTACCGTTGCTTATATATGCAGATCGCGCATCTCTGCTTACTAACTCGATAATACTTCAATTTTAAAAGCGACATTATAGAAGATGAACGAAACAAAGCCTTTTAGGATGAACGGTCTCGGCCCTGTTAGATTTCAAATCGGTTCTTGACGCGTATCACGGAACTCGTTGTCCGAAATCTGGTCGGACATGTCTTTAATTAATTTGTCAAATCTGAGATGCGTTCGTATTAACACATTGATCTCGGCTATAATCAAGGCTGTCAAAATAGTGAGAGAAGCTGGTTAAGATATGAAATTGATTGAAAATAGATTCATCGGATAAGGATATACAAACGAGAAAACTTTTCCTAAGTACTCGTGACAGCCAACGGCGTGGCAACAGAGTTTCTGTGCTGAATGCCTCTCACTATAAGTCTATGGATATTACCCAAATAGGCGTAATTACTTGAGTAAAACACACAAGATGGTGAGTCACATCAGTACATATTGTTTAGGTTTTATTCGTGTTATTTTTAAGACCTCAACATGTAAACTGTTTGAGCATGACTTAGGGAGTGAGTCAACTGCTGTCTGTTCAGGAAAGTTTGTATCGTTTATGGCAATTGACTTGAGAATACAAAGACAAAAATTTCGTGAATAAAGAATTCAATTATTATATTCCATTTCTGCTTATGCATTTGTGTTTACTTGGAAAAGTCGTTATGAGTCATTGAAAATGATTGAACACGTACAGGCAAAAACCACAATGAGACATTTTACGATTGAGTCATAGCGAAGTATGGTTGCCTCTCATGCAAATAACAATGCTTGTTCAACGGAATAAAACTCTGATAAATGCTTTATTTACAATATGGTACACTAAAATTACATGATGGCCTGGATTTTGGTCATAATACGACGGCCATGGGGCGTATTCTTAATTTGCGGAAGCAAAGGCAGCAATGCAGCCAGTAAGCGCTCGACGGATTTTGTCAGAGCGACATCCAAACTCGTCTGCAAGACGTAGTTGCCGTACGCGTCGTTCAACAACTCATCAAACCTCTCTTCATGTTGTAACAATTCTTCAACAAGAGTCTCGGAATACTTTGAAATTCTTAACAGCTTTTCGATGACATTTGACCCAAATTTGTGGAGCGAGAGGGTGATGATATTGCGCTTCACATGAGCCAAAATAATATCAACCAGATCCTGGTCACCCTGGCAAAACACATACTGAACAACGTAGTTACCAAAGGGATCCAACGATAACTGTGTAGCATTTTTTGCCACCTCGTGAGACATTTGCGCTCTCTGCGCCTCCGACCCATGATCTAGACAACGCTGCAAAACGCAACATCCATGACGATGAGTTGCAATTTCCACACAATGGGTCAGAGCAGCATCAAAAATAAATTGATTTTGGGAGGGAGAAAGCCTCTGCAAACATTTTTGCACCACATGGTTACCGTTCAAATCTCGCAGAAGTGACACCACATTAGGCGCTAACAGCTCAACTAAAAGCGTTACTTCCTCAGAATTTTCGCTACAGTCAATGCTTTCCACGAGCTTTTGTAAAGCCCGGGTTCCATGTGGGTCCAAAGCAATGCGTACAAATTCTGGGGATGCGTTCTTCACAAGAATCAATCTTTGGTCAGTTGTGACCAGGTTGAACAACTTTTGAATGAGATAGTTACCGAATGGGTCGGTCATGAGTTCAACTATTTTGAGGTAGATCTCGTTGAAAATCATTGACGCCACAACCAGCTGATCACCTTCTGTCTTAAGCTCAAGTTGACGCTGCAAAAATCGACACCCATGTTGGTCCTTACACAATGAGTAAATATCACCCACAAAATCCTCAAGTTTGGCGTTAGCATATTTAGCAGCATCATCTCCCTTCCGCCGATGGCCGTTTTTACGATGAACATTAGCCATACGCCGGTTAGATCCACGCAATGGCGCCAGCATTTGATGTCCTTGAGGAGGTACTTGTGGAATCATTGGCTGGTTCATAGTATATTGCATGTTCAGTGGTTGAAACATGATATGATTGGTGGCGTTTTCAATGAATGGTGGGTGGTGCCGCACAATTGGATGTAAAGGGGGACCCGGTTGGCTCCACAAGCCGCCTTGGACTTGCGGCGGTAACATGGGAGGAACCGAAAAATTCCCAAAAATCGGGGGCGGGGGGTATCCTTGAGCATGCAACGGGAATTTGCTATCTTTTTGAGCGGCAGAAGATGTCAGTGTAGATGGAGGTTCATCCCCACCAGCCACATTTGCAATAAATGGCGGCGTCATGATAGGTGGAGGACTGCGATCAGGAGTTTGCTGACTTAAATCAAACGGCAGTACAACTGGGACAGCTCCTGAACTTGAATTCCAGGTAGAAGCGCTGATAGGAGACGTAACAGCTGAGGTTAATGGATCCTTCTTCTCATGTAGACCGAGACTGAGAGACCCAATCAAATCAACTGGCGGAACCGGCGAGTTCCCATCAGGTGAATCTTTTCCGCCTTTGCTATGAGTAAAAAACTCCAGATCATCCTCAAGAAATCCTGGAAGTCCTTCAACAATAGATCCAGATCGGGTGGTCATGGCAAATGCAGCAATGCGCTAATATAAATACAATTTGGAAAGGAAATCAAACAACGGCTAATGTACACGCATGTAAATATGCAAAGCAAGGTCTAATATACAAATCGGAACGGTGAAGACAATATCTGGACTTCTGTAGCACTCGAAGAATGGATCTGGGGAAAGGGTGATGGTTGTAGGATTCGTATCAAAATTTTCAGCGCGCACAGCGCTACCAAGGCCATCCCCACATATCGAGAGAGCCTACGAGCCGTAATGGTGGCAAGGATTGAATAATGCGGAGCAAACTACAATATAATGTCTCATCAGACAAATGAATATAAGAGGAAGTTTTGAAATTGTGATGTTCCTTGATTTTTGACGAATAACCCGACCCCCATGCTGGACCCAAGATTGGAGTCAGATCGTAAGATCATTGATTATCACTTAACACTTCTGCATATCTGTACCGCTAATCGAGAGTCTCATGTTCAACCTACAATGGTGGATCTTGCCTTATCTATTTGACGTCTCTTATCTATCTCAACCGAGTTTACGTCGTTGCGATCAGATAAGAAGTGCTTATCATATGTACTATCGAACCGATTGAACACAAAGAGTATGAAAACTAGAGAGGATTTAATTGACACATTTTTCCTGAGACACTGTCATATAGAACGCCTCATGATGCAAATCATGTGCTCTATGTTGCCCCTGAATTTGTTTACACCAACAAGCAAGGGAGGGTTGCTTCCAAGCAACCTGACGTTATCTCTGCAGTTTGGTACACATGAAGATTCGCCATGATGACATTGAATGTTTCGGATCTTTCCGCTATCGTCTAGTATGATGGGGCAAAGGTGGTGTCAATTATCATCAGATTCAAATTCTGCATACATAATCTATGCAAACTATGCAGCACGTGGTGATAAAGCGATTGCGAAATGATTGCAAATAAAGTTGTTTATAAAGGTTGGTGTTCGGAGAAAAGCTGGCAACACTGATCAAATGAAGTCTATAAGTTCAATTGGCAAGAAGGCCTTCAGCAAAGAACTTTGGTTTGGAGATTATGATTATAAACAACTTTTTGTGCCCAAAGTACCCTTTACGAAGAGTGAACGGATTCAGCAGCCATTCTTTGGTCTTGATTCTGAGATGCCTATCATACTAGGAGCTTTACTTGGGTTCCAACACGCATTGTCCATGCTTGCAGGGGTTATGACTCCAGCCATCATGATCTCCCAAACGGCAAACTTGACATCAGAAATGCAAAGCTACTTGGTCTCGGTGTCACTTATTGTTAGTGGCATACTTTCAGCAGTCCAAATTACTCGATTCACGATTCCTCTACCGGGAGGACGCAAAATTCACATTGGTACCGGGTTACTTTCCGTGGTGGGTACGAGTTTTGCCACAATCACCATCGTAACAAAGGCCATCCCCCAAATGTACGAAGAAGGCATATGCACCATTGCTGCCGATGGGACCAAACTTCCTTGCGAAGACGGATACGGTCGGTTATTAGCGTCATCATGTATTTGTGCTCTTGTTGAAATTTTTCTTGCGGTTCTTATCCCGGCAAAGATACTCCAAAAAGTATTCCCCCCATTGGTCACCGGTCCGGTTGTATTGTTGATTGGTACCCATTTGATTGAACTGGGAGTTCAGGACTGGATGGGCGGCTCCGGCTGTTCGAGCTCTGATATTTGCACGATGGGCAAAGAAAGTCTTAGTAAGCCTTGGGGTTCAGCCGAGTATCTTGGTTTGGGGTTTTTGGTCTACGTCACCATCATCATGTGTGAACGGTGGGGTTCTCCGATTATGAAGCTGTGTGCCGTCATCTGTGGGTTAGTTGTTGGTTGTATCGTGGCTGGCGCTGTTGGATACTTTACCACCGACGCAATTGATTCTGCCAAAGTTGCCACTTTTATTTGGGTACACACCTTCAAGCTTAAGCTCTATGGCCCAGCGATTCTACCGCTCATAGCAGTATATCTAGTGCTTATGATGGAAGCCATCGGAGATATTACCGCCACTTGCGACGTGTCTCGATTGCCGGTTGAAGGTGTGGAATATGAAGCACGAATCCAAGGGGGTTTATTAGCCGACGGGTTGAACGGTCTTTTGGCGGGACTTATGACCTTGACTCCAATGTCAACATTTGCTCAAAATAATGGTGTTATATCTATCACTAAATGCGCCAACCGTAAGGTGGGTTATTGGTGTTGTTGTTGGATGGTCATCATGGGGATTTTCTCCAAGTTTGCCGGAGCTTTGGTTTCAATCCCCAAGCCCGTCTTGGGGGGGATGACGTCATTCTTATTTACCCTGGTTGCAGTATCGGGAATTAAGATTATTGCTACTTCTCAATTGCTGAGGCGCGATCGCTTCATCCTTACTGCCGCCTTATTGCCAGGGTTTGGCTCTGTGTTGGTGCCCAATTGGTTCTCTCATGTTTTCACTTACAACGGTAACAATGATGCCTTGAAAGGGTTCTTGAATGCAATTGTCCTCGTGATGGAAACAGGTTTCGCTGTTACGGGGTTTTTGGGAGTGATTTTAAATTTATTGCTTCCGGAAGATGACGACGACATCGAAGAGATACTGGACGTTCAAGTCATTGAAGCGTCCCTGTTCGAAGATGGGAAAAAATCGGGATAAATTTATAGATTTAAGGATAGCTATTAAAGTTTTGTCTATCTGTGTCAATTAATTTAGTAAATGAAATTGATATACGTAACTCATTAAATGCTAAAGTGCAAAACGATCATTCTCCCATGATCTTCTCAGCCTGTCCGACCTCCTTGGCAACGGGTCCTTCAAATTCGGGATCGTGCTTCTTTTTGCGCTTCATCCAGCCAAATCCAACAACGTAGATAAGCTTGTTGAAGTACTTGGTTGGGAAAATCTTTTCAACCCACCAGTTGGGAATGATACGAATGAGCCACCCGACGGGGATGGAGATCAAACCACAAAGGATGGCCGTGGCCCATTGGCCACCAGTTTGCCGCACCACCGAAAACGCAGCACCCCCCACGAACATAATGAGAACTTGCATACCAGAGATAATAGCAAAGATGCCAATGAAGTACCAGTTGCGAAACAAATGTTGCAAAAAGTCCAAGTTTTCCCGGTTGATGCGTCCACGGATGGTACGAACATCAGCACATTCGTCAAGCTTACGGGTGACAACAAGCTTCCACAACTGAAGCCACACGAATGTGTTGAACGTCATGGCGTGAAGTTGTTTTTCTTCCCGATTGCTGAGATTATGGTAATGGTCGTTGAAAAACAATTGGGGACCGGCAAAGTATAAGGTAAACGTCACAGCAAGCTGAGTTATCAGCTGACCGAGAATCATCTTCCACATCAGGGTTGAAATCAACGGTGCATGTCGGCCTGCTGGTTTTTGATTTAAGAAGTTTTCATCAGGTTTGTCGGTAGCAAGAGCAAGAGCGGCAAGCGTATCCATGATCAAATTGACCCACAACAATTGCACTGCCGTCAACACCGGTCTCCCTTCAGAATTGGATACCGCCGAAACAAATGTAAGCACACAAGCAGTAATATTAACGGTAAGCTGGAATTGGATGAACTTCTTGATCGAAACTGCTACGGTACGACCCCACTTGATGGCTTGAACAATATCGGAAAAGTCATCGGTCATCAAGATAATGTCTGACGCCTCGCGAGCAACTTCGGTACCGGCAATGCCCATCAGGAAACCCACATCGGCCAATCTTAAGGCAGGCGCATCGTTGGTTCCGTCACCGGTGACAGCAACAACGTCACCGAGTTTCTTTTTGGTGTCTACCAAAATTCGTTTGTCTTCGGGCAGAGACCGAGCCAATACACGCAAATGCGGCACGATTTTCTTTCGCTCTTCAATCAGCAACTCCCGGAACTTTGGTCCCTCCATTGCGGCATATTCATTCGTCAAGTCATCAGGGGTCAAAATGTGGCAGTTTTTGGAGATGGCCTTGGCGGTATTCAAGTTATCACCCGTCACCATTGTCACGGAAACACCAGCCCGCTTACATTGCAAAACCGCCTCGGCGATCCCTTCCTTCAAGGGATCTTGGATACCAACAAGGGCATCGAGCGACAACAACTTGGCGCTGGATGCTTGAGCGTTGCCGTAGGCCATTTTCAATAACGCATCGGGGTTTGCTTCGTTGGGATTCTTGGGATCAGCAAGGTCCTTGGGAGGCCACAGGGTTATATCGGTGTAGTCACAATGGGCCAAGGCCATCGTTCTGAGAGCTTCCAGGGCGTAGGTATCAATCTTTTGCAAGCATTCGTCACGGTCTTCACGCAGCAAATCGCGAAGCTTGCCGTCATTGTCGAATGTATGACCGCAGAACTTGAAGATGATTTCAGCAGCACCCTTGATATAAAGACGGTATCCTTCGGGCACCTTGAGAACCACACCAGCCCATTTACGCAGCGACTCAAATGGAATCACTTGCACAACCAGAGGTTGGTCTTCAGTACGTCTAGCCTCCAAAGTGGCCTCGTCATACCAGTGAAACTTGCTCTTGGCCCAACCAAGAAGCGCCAGTTCAGTTTTGTTACCGAAATAAGGTTCTGACCGACTCCCTAATTGAGATGCTTCAGGCTTTTTACCCAACAAGACCTGCTTCCAGATGGGGACAGCCTTAGGCTTAACACGAGCCTTTGCCGCTTCGGCTTCATCGTAATCGACATTTTCAAAGGCAGTGGAATTGAGAGTAATGTTGGTGCACACGTAATCCTTCTGTTCATCAGTAATAGCAGAAATGACCTGTTCCAGCAGCGCATACTCATCCGCAGTATTCAGAGCACTAAGGCTTACGTCGCAGAATTCCAAAGGGATATCGCCTGAAATGCCGATAAATCCGGTCACCACCGTCATGCGATTTTCGGTCAATGTCCCCGTTTTGTCAGAACATACGGCTGTAGCCAGACCCATGGTCTCACACGACTTAAGAACACGCACGAGATTACCATTTTGGGCCATACGAGTGGTAGCAAAGGCCAATGCTAATGTAACAGCAAGAGGTAAACCTTCTGGCACTGCAACCACCACAATTGTGATTGCCGTAATCAAAATGTCCATGAATAATCGACCCTTTTCAGATGAAGGGAGTTGGTGATCACTACCATTGGGAGCAATACGGACGCAAAACCGAATGAACAAAATAATAAACAAAATCAACGCCACTAACATACCGTACTTCGAGATACCCTCCGCAAGACCGTCCAAACGAGCTTGCAAGGGAGTCACTTCTGGCTCTTGACTAAGGTTCATCATGGTACGACCGTGTAATGAATTAACCCCCACGGCCGTCACCATGGCATTGCCCAAGCCAGAGAGAATGGTCGAACCCGAAATAAGGTAGGGATCGGGTACCGCCACCAGGTGCAGACCAATATCTTCAGGAGTATTGAGTAGGTCGTAAGCTCTGACAGCATCAATCACAGGAACCTTATTGATGGTATCGGATTCACCAGTAAGGGCTGATTCGTCACACTCGACGGCACCGTCAATCAAAATGGCATCGGCAGGAAGCACATCACCGGTTTGCACGTTGAGCACGTCGCCTACTTCAAGATCAAAGATAGAAATCATCTTTTGAACACCATTACGAACGACAATGACCTCACGGTCTTCCTTCTTGGCGTTAAGTTTGGCAAATTGACGTTCCTTTTGATAATCGTTGGCGGCACCAACAACAACGACGATGACCACGGCGACAAGAATGGCCACGCCTTCGACCCAGTCCACTTTGGGTAAAGGAATACCTTCATCATCGACTTCCGGGGGTGCCCCAAACGTTTCATACAACCCTAAAGCCAACGAAACCACGGCGGCAACACACAATAATATAAGAACTTTATCCTTCATCGCTTCCCAGCAAAGCTGGAAGAAGTTCTTGACCAGTTTTTGCGGTAATCGGTTCTTGCCAAAGGTATCTTGTCGCCACTTCATATCTGCCTCGTTGGAGTCGTCCAAGCCCCGAACGGGGTCCAGATGAAGGACGTTGTGGCACAAGTATTGGAACCCCCCCATGTCAAGCATGAGCTTTAACAGTTTGGGGTCATGAAGCCTCAGAAGAGCGTCAGCATCCAAGGGAGAGGAGCCGCCGCCGGCAAGAGGAGTGGTCAGGTTCACCAGCGAAGTGGGCAGAATATCCAAGCATTTGGGCTGTTGGTCCGGTACTGAAAGGGTCGGCAGCGAGTTGGGTTCGTCACTCATTCGCTTCCAATAGTAGAGTCCTAACCAGTATGGGGTAGCAAAAGATGCAGATGTCACAAAGGATGGTACGTTAGTCTTTTGGCACTAACTAGGGTGTAAATGCAAATGGTTGATGGGATGGAGGCCGGTTAATTTGGAGTCTGGGGTTGCTTTTATTGAATCATATTTTTCTGACATGATAGCGCATGCTGTCCCACATTGGCAACGAGGCGCAGCCGAAGCCGTTCCATCACCTGGACGTGGCCCCCCTGGGCATTGCCCCCCTCCGCCCAGCGCCATCATCACTATTGTAATGCGGGTCAGGTCCGAGTCAACTACAAGGCGTCGGTTCGATATCTCTTGCTGGTGAAATTTTAAGCCTAGTCTTTTCTGGTGGAGTTACGCGTTCGGTTTAAAGTGAGCGATGTAAAAGCCCCGTCCCCCCACCCCAGCAACGTAGCCGAAGAAAAGTATCGAGCAGATACAGATGTATCGGACGAAACACAGATCTAAGTCTAGCTCACACACACTCACAAAACATTTTCAAAAAGTACTCCAGGATGTTATCTCCACCACAATCTCAAATCCGTATGGTCTTGTGGCGTTCGTGCGAATTCCTTATTTGAGTTTGAATTTCTTGGCGAGCAGGGGGATACAGGGGCACTGCCGAAGGTTCCCGGGGCGATATGGCGGATTGAGCTGGTCATCTTGCTAAGGCAACTTTCACGAGCGATGGCGGTTACATCACTGTATCCCACCGTAGTTCGTTTCGGCTATGCTTGCGGTAGTGGCAAGCAATTTACCGTTGGTCACACCTAGCAAAGCGTGCTCTGAATTTCGCAGCTTTACCGAAAAAAAAAAAAGAGGCTGTTACATTTCCTACCCGCTTGGCGTTAACGGCAGGCTGGCATTTTGAATTTTACCCAAAAGATGACAATGCCTTAAACTCGGTACCAGCTAAGCCTTGGGTTTGGGACCAAGCCTACAACTGGCTGAAACACGCTTGCCATCTTGTGCCAAGTAGGAAATTATATGCGTTAGTGTGGCAACTGCAGAGATCGTGACGCATCTGCGATAAACGGGTCAATGACTCCTACGTCGTGATACGTACCTCTAATCAGAACAGATATGAATCGAACTGCGCCCCATTTCCCGTACGAGATTAATGATTGACTTACCTGTCAATGACATTACTCGCAGCTTGACTTTTGTGTCATTCATGCAGATGTCAATCGCCGGATGTGTGACGACGTATTTCCGACGAGTCATCTGATACAATTTTTCACTTCTTCATTACGATGACTTCAAGTAAAGAAGGTAGAACTACGGATAAGTGATGGTGAAGGCTGAGTTATGCCAAGATATTTCATTTTACGTACCTAATAGATCTCTTTGTCTTTGTGTATACGAGCTAAGCTCATTAGGACTGCTCAAGAATAGTCATAAACGTCATCCATCCGGGGCTCTCTACCAACTCAAGGTAATCTTGGTCGTCCTTAGTTTTGAGGTACTTTACGAGAGCTCGCCATTCATTAGCGCCAAGAATCCCCGTTTTGGCAAGGTACGCCAAAAAGTGGAAGTCAGCCAACCGCGATCCATCGCCGCCATTGAGATATTGACGAGCAGCGCCAAGATCCTGCAAAACTCCGAACATTTCCCGATTTTCGATGGGAAACGTCGTGGAAAACATTGGCTGCGGCTCCACGGGGAAGGAGTCTGTCAATGACACCAACAAGAATTCCACCGGGAATGTAGGCTTAGCATTTGTTTTCACTTCGAGACCGTATTCGTTGATCTTGCTAAAGGAAATATCGGGCACATAGCGGCGCAGCGTGGTCTCGTTGACCATTATTTGTGATGGCTGAGTCGACCCCAGAATCATATCGGCTTTAATGAGCGCTTCCGCCAGCGCCAGTACCATGTAAGATTTGGGCTCAATTTCGCCTTGTAACCCACCCAGGATCACGGTGGTGACGAACTTACTCGAATATTGGCCCAGGGCCAGCCACTGGGTGGGGTTGGGATGACGGATTTGATTGCGCCCCGCTAACAATATTTCCAAGTTGGACAAAAAGTACAGGTCTTTATGGCGTTTGCAAAGTACCAGCCCATCTCCGGTACCGCTATCAGTAAGATCAGTAAATGTTACTCCTACCTGACAGAGTCCGAGCTCCGCAGCTAACTCGTCAACTTGCTTTTCATTCTCCCAGTCGAGTAAAGTAATGCCATCAGCTTCCCCCGCTTGCGGTGGTTCATAGATAGCTTCGACCACTGCTTTGATACCTAACGGTACATCGGGAGCTTTTTCGTAATGACCGTACATGACGCCATACCGCTGAATCCCCGTACGTCTCCAAGCGTCGATGAATTGGTTGAGCACTTCAAAACTGGCAAATTCGACGTGGTCCACCATACGGAACTTTTGCTGTGAAAGGGTGATTGGCAGCGGTTGGCATTTGCTGCAAATCCCCTTGGGGTATGGTTGGTGACCATTGGTGCAAGTCAAGTCGATTTTGTAGTTAGGCTCAGTTAATGGAGCAATGTACGTCAGTGATTGGTTTCGATTATTGGTATTTTCGTCAAGCTCCCGCAAGTGAGCGTGAAACAGCATGTGTTTGATATTATGAGATTCTCGGTAATCCTTGTCCCATGGAGGAAGCGGCAGACAATACTCACACATACCTTTATCACCATGACGACACATTGACGACCGCGGCCGCTTGATTTGGCCATCCTCTTTGCTGAGCTCGGTATCAACTCGGAATTCCTTGGGCTTCAGCAACGCGGCTGCGGCATCTTTGACTTCTACCGTGGCTCCAGCGGCGTTAACGGCGACAGTCAGCGGTGCTGAACCCGAATTATCGATAGGGTCATAGTTTGCGAAGAAGAGATGCCCATTCTTTAACCCCATTTGGTTAGGCGTTTGCCCACACATGGAATTTGCTGGCTGCCCTTTGTCTGATGGCGACGAGCCAAGGGTTAACAGTTGAAGCAGCAGAGTGTGGATCTTTGTCGCCAATTGCTCAAGAACAAGAAGAAAGTCGCCATCCGGATCGGCATCGATCCGGAACATGCCTTCCTTGGTTCGAAAGCGTAAGACGATCATGGTATCAGTGGCGACTGTTCGGTGCGCACAAAATTTATAAGGGAAAGGAGCTTGGTGGCGCTTGTGCGATGGGTGACCATACTTGCCTCAATAACAGAGCAACACCAAACGTTAATTGATTTAGATCAAACGCTTACCTACGTACTAATCAGTCTGGCGCCAGTCATCTTTTCTAGTGACAAACGCGAAACTCATTATCAAACATTAATTATGCCATTCTATCATCTCATCGTATACACTTAACTATGCATCTAATCGGTTTTCATGTCGTTCAACCCCAAGTCTTCGTTTTGTTCATGCGTTCTATCGAATTCTTCGATGGTCATGTTGGGGTCATTGTCAGGAGCGTAAACATTTTGGATGTACAGCGCCCCCAAAGGATCTTCCATTTGAATGGTAAAACCAATCTTGCCGTGGATGGCATCATCCAACCGAGCAAAGAACGTCGTCCAGTTGGCCTTGGTAGCTTCGTCCATCGAGTCCAGAGTTTGAGTAAACACTCTCGAGTGCAACTCTTCCATGACTTGAGTCAATAAACCTTCAATGGTCGTAAATCTGCCCCCAAGCGTACCCGGGGTGAGGTCGAGAGAAAGCTCGGGAATAACCATACCACAGGTTTCCGACTTCAAAATGTCTCTGGCCAAGTCTTCGGGGTCGGTAACCTTCAACGTGATGCGGGTGCCCTTGTCAGGGATGGCGCCGCCGGTCTTCACTTCGTTCGACTTGTAACCACACGAGTCACACACAGTCGACATCAAAATCACCTCTTTGAAGTGGGGAATGTTCACCGGCTTCATGTGGGTCTCACACGGTTTACCACAAGACGAACAGGTAGCTTGGAAAGTTTGCACCTCATTTTCAAAGTTATCAATTTGAGATTGATCAGAGACGAAGCCACTGGCCTTGGGGGCGTCGACCAACGATGCAGACACGTTTGAAGAAGTGGCAGCCTTCTTCTTTTCAAGTTCTTCCTTTTGACGTTGAGCAACCTCGTCAGCAGAAATGAGACCCAAGAATACGTTTTGTTCGGCGGTTCTAGGGTATTCGTACATGGCCCACTTGTGAGACGGTTCATTCGGCTTGTACTCGATCCACGAGTTACCAGCGGGGTCATCAACCGACACGGTGAGCGGGAACTTTTCACCGTTACGGTAGGTATTGATGTTCTTGATAACCTCTTCGATCTTCTCGGCAACTTCGGGTTGAGTTTCCTTTCTTTGCGGTTGGTCGGCTTCCAAGTCCTCGACCATTTCGGCAAGAATACCTTCAGCATTGGTAAGTTGACCACGCTTGGGAGGGATTTCGATGTCAAGTTCTTGGAATCTCACGGTGGCGGTTTCCGACTTGACAATTTGTCTCGACAAGTCTTCCTTTTCTTCACACTTGAGAACGTATCGGGCGCCCTTTTCAGCGACTTGGGCCGCCGGTTGAATTTCAGAGTTCTTGAAGTGACAGTGGGGACATTCGAACGACATCAAGATGATCTCACGGAAGAAGGGGATACGGGTAAGCAACAACCGGGTCGTACCGTTTTCGCCACAGTTGACACAGTAGGACTCCACTTCTTTCACCGGTTGGTCCTCAATTTGTGCGCCCACTTGCTCTCCAACATCTTGAAAGTGGTTTGGTTGTCCAGTAGTTTGTTCAGTCATAATCTTTCTTCGCTTCAGCTCTTGATCGTCAGCGCTCATCGCAACACTTTAAACCGATTTGTGAATGTGCAGGCATTTTCCGCGATGACCTCGAAGGATCTAGAATGTTCTTTGATGGTTCGATTCTTAGCGGTGCATTTTCTCACTTTGCCTCCGGCAGTCCGAAATTCCGTCACCTTCCGAAGGGTGGGGGGATAAGCGGGGCGGCAGGCGGCGAGGGGGTGTGAACGAAGGAGCGGTGGCGCGGGTGTTTATCAGTAAAATTTGACATAACGTGTCACAAGCCGGAGCTGACCAGGCCACGAGTCCGTCATTTTCCACTGACATCCGACCAGATTCGTTGGGATCTTGAGCATCGTAAAAACAGTTTGTCTCTTCACTTGCGAAACGTGTTGTCTTTTTTTTAGACAATTGTGGTTATAGTGGGGACGAGCAACGTGACCGTGTTGGGTGAGCCGAATTAGGCAGGCGAATTTTTCACTGTGTTCACAAGTTCCGAGCCAAACCGTGGCTGTTACACGAGTTTGACGAGGTGTTTTCGGGAACAATAAAAAGCAATAGAAATATCAAGCCAGCCACAGTTGCCACCAGAGTGCCACCATCAATCTTTTACAAGCACGGATAAAAAAAGCATGACCACGTTTTTTTTCACCGTAACTAATGGTACTAGAGGTTTTGTGTGTAGACAAATTGTCACTTACTGTGCGGGGCTTTACTCAGATGGTCAGCATTACCTGAGATCTTTTTCCTGTGTGAGCCCTGGCGATGACCTGTATGCACAATAACCCTAGTTGTGGCGCTCGACAAAATACAACCCACTACCCATAAAATCCCCACCATGGATCTTTCCGAACTGTGTCATACAGACCAAATAACCGACCTCAAAGAGGACGAAACCAAAGTCGTCAAGCCTTTCTTGGTGAAGCACATCAGTGACCAGAACATGGCCCCTGCGACCGTGGACAACTTTCACAACTTTTGTTATCGTCACAATCCGGAAATCACCTGTAACAAACGGGCCGACGAAGACAAAATGAAGAGAATACAAGAACAGCTTGAGCTGCTACCGAACCGAGACAAGAAGGCGATCAGCCACGTGTGGCTGATATTCTCGGCGGCTCCCGCACAACAACGGAAACTCATTCTACTGGGGCTTTTAAGTCAATGCTGTTTTCCCCAACTCAGTTTCATTAGTCAGGAGGTGCAATCACTCATTCGGATTGATTTCATTTCTACCCTCCCCCACGAGATTGCCCTTAAGATTTTATGTTACCTTGACTTTAAGCTGTTGTGTAACGCAACGCTTGTTTGCCGTAAATGGAAACAGTTGGCAGATAATGACTGTGTGTGGCACTATATGTGCAAGCAGCATATCGACCGTAAGTGTCCTAATTGTGGATGGGGTCTCCCTTTGCATATTGAAAAGGCAGCGATTGAAGCTAATAAGATTGACGTCACCGACAATTCGTCAACCAACGTTGATGCTGTGGCTACGTCAACGTCAACCGAGGCCACCGATAAAACGTCGGATGAGCCACCCCGGAAACGCATGAAGAAAAGACCTTGGAAGCTGGTTTATTCCGAGAGATTTTTATTGGAGCGCAATTGGAGAAAGGGTTTTTACAAAGTGAAGATGTTGCGAGGTCACACCGATGGAGTAACGTGTTTAAAGTTTCACAACAAGTTGTTGATGACCGGAAGTTACGACACCACAATCAAGATTTGGAACACCGAAACCGGTGAGTGCACTCGAACTCTTACTGGCCACTCGCGGGGTGTTAGACTGTTGGTGTTTGATCTGAAGATTTTAATTCTGGGATCACTTGATAAGACCATTAAAGTTTGGAATTACAGGCTGGGAGAGTGCATCGCTACTTACCGAGGCCATGAAGATCATGTGGTGGCCGTCGACTTGTACAGAAATGTGATTGTGAGTGGACTGGCGGACCACACTGTGAAGGTTTGGCACGTGGATCTGCGGACGTGTTACACTTTGAGAGGTCACACTGATTGGGTTAATTGTGTCAAAATCCATCCTCCGTCGAACACTGTCTTCTCGGCAAGTGATGACACCACCATTCGTATGTGGGATTTGACTACGAACAAATGTATCCGCAAGTTCGAGTGTCATGTTGGGCAGGTCCAATGCGTCATCCCATTCACTTACAACGAAACTTTAGTTCAGGATGAAGAAGAAGTTGACTGTGTCACTCGAGTTCAACCTGATCCTGACTTTCAATGGCTGTCCAAATATCCTCTGCATTTATTAACGTCCTCATTGGACAATACCATTAAACTTTGGGACATTCGCTCGGGAAGATGTATCCGTACCCAGTTTGGTCATGTGGAGGGAGTTTGGTCTATCAGCGCCGATACCTTCCGCATCGTGAGTGGTGCCCATGATAAGTTGATTAAAGTTTGGGACCTTCAAGATGGGAAATGTTTGCACACCTTCAGCAACGACGCCAGCGTGCTGTGCGTGGGATTACTGGATTCCCATGTTGCTGCCGGTTTGGATGATGGCACGGTCAAGTTGTTTCGTTTTGATGTCGACCCAAACGATCTTCCACGCAAGAAGCTGGTGCTGGAACAAAGTCAAGAAATTTATACCCTGGTTTTACCGTGTGGAACCGTATCCAACTGAACTTAAATATTTGATGAGTTATGATTATATAGATCCGCCTTTATGGCGTTGCATTAATTTACGTACTATGATTTACAATAACATTGTAATCCAATTTTTGCGGTCTTTATTGGTTTGTGTTTTTCATTTGCCGAAGTTGCCATACCAATACGCGTCGAGTCACTATTTTAAACATATATATTATCTCAACCTAACTCCAGACTGATGATTGACTCGACGTTAGCAGACGCTACAGTCTTTAACCCTTCATCCATCAATATATCTTGAAATTTTGTCGATGCAAAGCCGCAACTTCACCTCGTACGCGTTACTCAGATACAGGAACAAATTGACAATTACAAAAGTTCTTTGACACCTTACTGCAAATAATGATCGCTAATAGCGTATCGTTAGAGCTGGTACGTACAACAACAGCCCACCGTCTTGGCTTTCAATGGACAGCAGTGTCCTCAACAATTACTGAATCCCTACTAACTCATCAGACGCCGGGAGTGGAAGCACCGCCTCCGATGATCCCAAACAAGGAGAAATACTTCATTGCTAACGACAAAAAGGAGCTTAACGTTGAATCGACGAGAAAGCGCTTTGACTACCTCTTAGGGCTTACTGGGCTCTTCAAACAATTTATCGAATCCAAGGCTGAAAAAGATCCCCAAATCAGACAGATTGTTGATGAGATTACCGAAAGTCAACATAAGAAGAATCTGAAGGTAGCTGGTTCCGGTCGTCGCCGTAAGACGGAGAAGCAAGAGGATCAGGAATTATTGGCTGATGAATCTCATATGTCGGAAATCATGGAATTTACATCATCCCCGGGTTATATTCACGACGGTACCATGAGAGAATATCAACTACAAGGTCTCAACTGGTTGATATCCTTGCATGAAAACAACTTGAGTGGTATTTTGGCCGACGAAATGGGGCTTGGTAAAACTCTCCAAACCATCTCGTTTTTGGGCTGGTTGCGCTACTACAAGCATATCAACGGTCCTCATATCGTTATCACCCCCAAGCTGACGTTGGATAACTGGGCTCGTGAGTTTAACAGATGGATTCCTGACTTCAAAGTTTTGGTCGTCCAGGGGGACAAGGAACTGCGTGCCGATATCATCAAGAACCAAGTATTGGAATGCGACTTTGATGTTGTGATTGCTTCTTATGAAATCGTTATCAAAGAAAAACTGACATTCAAGAAGTTTGATTGGCAATACATTGTTATCGATGAAGCTCACAGAATCAAGAACGAGGAATCGCTCTTGTCGCAAATTATTCGGATGTTCCATTCTCGCAATCGCTTACTTATCACTGGTACGCCATTGCAAAACAACTTGAAGGAATTATGGGCTTTGCTCAACTTCATTTTACCGGATGTCTTTTCCGATGCAGACACTTTTGATGAACATTTCAAAGATTCCGATAATGGGAACGACCAAGTGGTTCAGCAATTGCACAAGGTGTTGCAGCCGTTTTTGTTACGCAGAATCAAAGCTGATGTTGAAAAACTGTTGTTGCCAAAGCAAGAAATGAACATTTACTTTGGGTTACTGAAGATGCAACAAAATTGGTACAAGAAGATCCTTGAGAAGGACTTGGATGCTATTAATGGAGTTAATGGCAAGCGTGAACTGAAGACGCGGTTGCTCAATATTGTCATGCAGTTGCGTAAGTGTTGTAACCACCCATACTTATTCGAAGGTGCCGAGCCAGGTCCTCCCTACACCAATGACGAACATCTTGTCTACAATCTGAAAAAAATGGTGTTTTTGGATAAGCTCTTAAAGAAGTTCCAAGAAAACGGTCTGCGGGTCCTCATCTTTTCGCAAATGTCACGGATGTTGGACATCTTGGAAGATTATTGCTACTTGCGGGGTTACCAATATTGTCGTATTGATGGTCAAACCGATCATGCTGACCGTATCAATGCCATCGATGAATATAATAAGCCGGGTCTGGAAAAATTTGTGTTTTTGTTGACGACCCGTGCTGGTGGGTTGGGGATCAATTTGACCACCGCTGACGTTGTAATCTTGTATGATTCGGACTGGAACCCTCAAGCAGATTTACAAGCCATGGACAGAGCTCACAGAATTGGTCAAACTAAACAAGTCAAGGTGTTCCGGTTGGTTACGGAAGGTGCCGTCGAGGAGAAGGTGTTGGAACGTGCAACCCAGAAGTTGAAACTTGATCAATTGGTGATTCAACTGGGACGTACTACCGTTGGTGGGTTGGACGGTCAACAACTGAACAAACTGGCGCTGCGAGGAGAATTGTTGGACTTGGTTCAATTTGGTGCTAAGGAGATCTTTGATGACAAGAGTGATGAACGAGATGCAGAATTGGATATTGAAGAAATCTTGCGGGCTTCGTCGGAAAAGACTAAGGAGCTCAACGACCGTTATGATAAATTAGACTTGGGTGCGTTGCAAAACTTCACCAACGACGGCTCTGTCTACGAGTGGAATGGTGAAAATTTCAAGAAGAAGGACGTCGGTCTGGGCAAGATTGGTGGGGATCACACTTGGATTCAACCGGCAAAGCGAGAACGTAAGGAAAACTATTCCATTGATCTGTACTATAAAGGCGTTCTCAGCCATGGGTCGTCCTCAAAGCAGTCAAAGCAAGTATCCTCTGTGCAAACTCAGTCTTCCGCTTCAAAAAATGGCCCTCGTCCTCCAAAGCAACTCAATATCCATGATCATCAATTTTATCCGGCAGAATTATTCGAGTTACACGAGTTGGAGAAAAACTATTACCGCAAGCTTACCAATTACAAGGTTCCGCTTAAATCCGGAAAGCCTGATACTTTAGCGAAACGCGAAGCTGATCAAAAACTTGAGCAAGAAGAAATTGAAAACTCGCGACCCCTCACTGAAGAAGAGAAAGCACGCAAGGAAGAGTTGTTGACGCAGGGTTTCTCGCTGTGGAACAGACGTGACTTCCAACATTTCGTGTCGTTACTGACCAAGTATGGCCGTAATCTGATATCTTTGATTGCTCATGAATTTCCTGAAAAGACCATTGAAGATGTTCGCGCCTACGCGAAGGCCTTCTGGCAACGATACAAGGAAATTGACGGGTTCGAAAAGTATTTGCACCAAATTGAACAAGGTGAAGAAAAAATTGTCAAGGTACAAGTGCAAAAGGAGTCGTTACGGCGGAAAATCTCCCAGTACAAGTACCCTATGCAAGAGCTTGTTCTTCGCTATCCGCCTGCTGCCACCAATAAGCGGGTTTTCTCCGAAGAAGAGGACCGGTTCTTGTTGGTACAACTCTATCGGTTTGGTCTTGACCTGCCCGATGTTTACGAACGAATCCGGCAAGCAATTCGTGAACTGCCGCTATTCCAGTTTGATTTTTTCTTCCAATCTCGAAACACTGGGGAATTGAGTAGACGCTGTCTGACACTTTTGGCGTGTGTGCTGAAGGAAATTCACCCGGAACAATTGGCGGGGCAAAAGAGAAAGCGTGATCAGCGTTAATCATGTATTATAACAATGCTTTTATAAATGGTTCCAATTGTGCTGGTGTGACGCCAGATTGATACCGAGCTAATACACGGCCCTTTCTGTCTACAAGAAACTTCTCAAAGTTCCATTTTATCCCTTCAAATCCAAGAAACCCTCGTTTTTCTTTCTTCAAGTAGGCGTACAACGGAAGCTGGTTGTCTCCGTTGACATCACTTTTTTCAAAAATCTTAAACGGAACCTTGAATTTAGCCTTGGCGAACCGCTCTACCTCTAAACTGTTCAAAGGCTCCTGATTATCGAATTGATTCAGTGGTATGGCAATGATGTCAAACCCGTCTTGATGGTATTTATGATGTAGCTGCACAAGCTCTTCGTATTGAGGAGTATAGCCACATGCCGACGCCACGTTGACAATCAATAGCACCTTGTTTCGATAGTTTTCGAGAGGGACGACGTTACCGCGGCAATCTCGTAATGAATAGTCGTAAAGCATTCGGAGGTCTTTGCCTTCGGAGTTGAATGGATGAGAAGCTTAGGACTGCAGATAACTTAGCAAATAACACTTCTAAATAAATTACTGGAAACCCCCAATAACAGCTTTCCTTTAACTCTGACGTGTTAATGACAGCAATTATAACGCTTGCTATTACCCCTAATGTGTTAGCTTTTCGTAACGAGAGACCACGATTTTAGGAGAAACATCCTCGTACTCCACAAGCTTGGTGCGGCGACTTCGCGCAAGAACCCACCGAAGCTGAGTCGAGATATACCTGCCATCGACATCATGGTTGAGAACAAGGATCCAAAGCAGTTGCAAGCACAATATACCCAATATCAAGATACTCTTCGCCTATTGCAGAGTAACCTTTCAGAATTGACATCTAAAATCCAGGAGTATGCAATCGTGGACGCATCGTTGGCACGGATCCCACCTGATCAACGCAAGGAGCGGAAGTGTTTCAAGATGATTGGTGGAGTGCTTGTTGAAAAGGATATTGACGAAGTCAGCAAGATCCTTCATTCTGAATTGGCTCAGATGCAAACCAAACGTAACGAGAATGAGAAGGAGTTAACCTCGACAAAGAAGGAATTTGACGAATGGATTACCAAAAATAACGTCAAAGTGATGCGTCCAGAGGACATGGAATAGATAGACTTCCCCTTTCATGGCTTTAATAAATAATGTATATGTACTGCATGTAACCGCTCCTAAAACCTACAGGGCCATCTCCATTGCGATGTGAGATCAACCATGGACTACTCAGAGAGAGTCAACTCCAAGCAGGGTGGTGGTGGTGTGGCTGACACTGCAGAAACCAATGTTCAAACAAAGAAACGGATACGAGAGCTTCTCACGATCTCGCTCGACCTTGACAATGACCCATACGTCCGCAAGTCCCATAATGGTATGCTAGAGTGCAAGTTGTGCTTTACTACCCACGTCAATGAAGCCAGCTATATCAGTCACTTAGGAGGGAAGAAGCACCACATCAATTTGGCCCATCGCAAGATGCTTGATGATAAGCAAAACCAATCTCATAACAAGCATGGTATCTCGATAAATTCGGTACCCAAACGAAAATGGCAACTGATTGGCAAACCAGCCTTTCGAGCCACTAAAATACGAGATCCGGAGACGGAAAAATTGGGTTTATCGGTGGTGGTGAAGTACCCACAAGCCGCCGTAACCCCAGACTTTCGCATAATGTCGTTTGCTGAACTCAGCACCAAACAAGATAGCGTCAAGTCCAAGTACGGTGAAAATCATCAGTTCTTGGTGATTCTGGCGGAACCTTACGAGAATATTTGCTTAGTGATTCCTGACCGCGATATTGATAAACCTAACGACGATCGGCAGCTGGAGACATACTGGAGCTACTTTGACGACACCACGAAGGATTATTATGTTCAATTCTTCTTTAAGTAATTATTCGTAATGACTAATGTAAACTAGGGCTTGGGAACATGCAACAGCTTCGAAATTTGAGCACTACCTTGCAAGAAAAAGATCAAGGAGAAAAGGTGGAATTCGAAAGGAGTACCGGTAAAAACGGTGCCGAAGGGTAAATCAACGCCAACCCACAGCTTCCACACGAGGATGGCAAACACTGCTACCCAAATCAAATTCAGAGGAATGGGCATCCCTTCAAAGTATTGAGACTTACCACGTTGATCCTTAGGGATTTTGTCGGTAGAGATGTTAAATCTAGCCAACCGAGTCAATCCACACAACACCCAGTAGGTCAAGAACAACGTATCGACGGTAGTGCGGAACCCAATGCAGAAGGCAATGGTAGCAGGTGCTACACCAAAGGACACCAAGTCAGCCAAAGAATCTAATTCCTGGCCCATCAACGATGACTTGTTACGCAAGCGGGCCACTCTACCATCGAAGAAGTCGGCGAAAACACCCAACAAGATGAAGAATTCGGCACGCATCACGTAACCCAAGTCGCCCGAAAGACAATAGCGACAGCACGAAAGGATGGCGTAAAACCCGGAGAACCCATTGAGCAAGGTGATGAAATCAGCCATGTGCAAGTTTCGAATCATCGAAAAGTGCCGATTGTCGGCAATGAATTGTTGGTACTCCTTGTCATCGGGCTTGGGGATATTCTCCTTGTCGCTAAGGGAGAACAAAGACAGCGAGCGCCGAAGCAAAGGTTGGCCAGTGGTGATCTCAATGGCATCGGTGTCCGATTCGAAATCCGACAGAACGACGGCACTTTCATTCTTCTTAATTCCGGTGGCTCTGGCGCTCATGATATCGTCGTTATGAGACATTGGTAGGGGGCGGGACTATTTTATACAGCCTCGAGAAAAACAGCATGTGTGCGACTAATGACCTAGGCTAAGTAGCAATTCGACCTGGCATGAACAAACGAGGTGAGGAAAATGTGACTACACAAGGCTGACGTCGAACTCAGTACTCTTTGCCTACGATGGAGGGGTGGTCGAGTTAATGATTGGTTTTTCTTTTTGGTGAGAGTGTTGCTAATGTACACATAAGTGATCAGCTCTCGACGACATGAGCACAGTAAGTGGTTATTAAATCTTCATCGATAAGGCTGTCGCTTTGACTAGTCTTCGATTGACAGTGTCTCCTTCAAGCAATCGAGCAAGCCGTATGATGACGTAATGAAAATGATTAAAGGTGTTGCGCCGCGTCAACACCACACATAAAGTATTATAGTTCCATTTCTATAAATCAACCTGTTTTATGAATATAACTAATCATGATGGGATACGCTCAAAGTTGGAACGGGAGATTGGCGCAGAATTGGGTTTCCCGAAGGCGTCGTCGCGGGCAGGTGCTCAGGGGGCAGCACGGTTTGCATAGCCGAAGGCAGCTCCTCCAGATCGTCGTCTAAGGAGAAAGTAGCATGATTCTTGGTATCATGCTGGGCTAAAATCTTCCCCACGTCGGGGGCATGGATCAGCATCATCAGCTTCAACAGATCGTTGGATCCACGAGGGGTGACTAACTGATGGGGGGTATTCTTGTGAGCATTCGTCTGAGCATTGGCCAATCGTTCAGACAACTGAGATCCCAACTGTTGCTGGATTGCCGCTTGTTGCATCTTCATAAATTGATCATGAGTAGTCGCCGACGTGGTCTGTTGTTGACTAGAACCAGCATCATGTGAGTCGTGGTTGTCTCCGCTAGTGTCAGTATTGAATTCGAAAGGATTGATCATCTCATCTTCAGGCAGCTGGATTCTTGGGGTGGCAACATGAGGCTCAAACATTCCCTGGAACACTTGAGGTTGTAACAGATCCTTCAGTAAGACGAGATGCTCCTTCAGAGCCAGTTGCTTCTTCAAGGTGACTCGGGTTTGCTTATCGGCGTCACGACGGTCCATTACTTGACGGATGAACTCGAAACGTGCCAAATGGTCACCCTCGAAACTCAAAAGCTCACGAAGCTCACTAAACCAGCCTGAAAAATCGTTTGCGCTCATACACTTGAAAGTAACCTTTCCGTGCATGGCCTTGCCTCGTTTCGAAAGTACAAACTTGAACTCACCATCATCCTTGGGAGTGATCTGGTACTCGTTCAAGTTGTAGGACTTCACGGGGATGTCCTTATGGTTAATACCGAATTCGTTCACCTTTTTCTTCTTGGGGGTACCGTTCTTTTGCGGCAACTTTTGGGGCAACTTCCAATCCTCCTCGCGATACTCATGTAAGTAGTTGGCGCTCAACACATAATAAAATTTGGTGTAATTTTTGAGCATCTTCGACTTCTTGTACATGGGACCGGTACGCAAACATTTCGAATGAATCGAATTACCATAAGGTACGGTTATTTGCTTGAACAACCGCGTCTCACGCTTAGGGTTGACGTCATTATCTTCGTAGATGTTGAGGAACGCCTTGTTGTGGGAAATGAAAAATCTCCAGTCGTAAACACTTTGTTGGCGAAGTTTGCTGTTGAAGAATTCAAAAATTTCGGGGGAAAATTCAAGCTTACCGAACTTTTCCAACACCGTAATCAAGTCCTTGATTACGTAGGTGTACAAATCATTGGAAATTTGTTGCAAGTTGACGTAGGAGGCGAACTTGTAGTTTTCCATCGTCAATTGCTTCTTGATTTGATAATCCAAGCGCATCTTGACAAGAAACGGATCGTCAAGAGCGGCATCTTCTTCGGCGTTATATTCCGTTTGGTCATTCAGCGGGTCGTATCCCAGCATGTACTTGGTGTTCTTCACCACCGGTTTGGGTGCACTGTATCTTTCGACCAGCAGCATGAATTCAGCGACAACCTTACCGGTGTTAGAGATTTCCTCGAGGATTTCGGTGTTGGCAAACGAATCGTTGCGAAGCGTCTGCTTGATCTCTTTGATCTTGGACGAAAGATTCTTTTGCAAGGACTCCACACGCGGAATAAGGCGGCCCCGTAAATCTCGGGCCAATTTAGCGTTGGTGGTGCACTCGGATCCGTGATGTTGCAACAACATTGGCGATAAATTGCAGAAGAGTGAATCGCCCGGAAAGTACAGCTTCGGGATGTTCAAATCGTTCGATTGTGAAGTTGGGGCCGAAAGCGACACCGACGACGTCAGGCCCAACGAATTTTGGCCCATGGACCGCGTCTTCTTGTGCCCGGCGAGACCAGCTCCCTTTTTGATGCTGTGAGTCAACAGTTGGATTTCCTTCTCGGGGCGGCTTAACACCAGGTTATTACTGCGCTCACGAGTCAACACCGGTCGTGGGGGCTCATCCATCTCTTTTGTAGGCGTCAGCGCTCCCAGGCCGTGTGGCAGCTTGGTGATTTGGGCGTTGATCTCATGCTTGACTTTCGACGGCAAATCCTTGAACCCTGGGAACTGGATGGTATTAAGCAATTGCATGTTGAGGTTGGCCTCATATTCCTTGACGAGCAGGATCTCTTTGAAGTAGAAAAGAAGCGCCTTGATGAAATATTTCCAGTACTTGAAGTACTCCACTAGGTTATCGATGGGACGGGAGTCATGGGGTGGGAGATTCACGTAGAATGGCAGTCGTTTGTCCGACTGTGGTAACACCACTTCCTTAGTGAACGTCATTCCCGATCACAGAAAAAAATACCGCCGGTCTGCTCTCGCTATTAATGTCTTTGCTGTAAATTGCTTTTGCAGATCTGCATAAAATATTCCGGCGGAACATATCTGTAGCCCGAAGAAAAAGATGGAGCACGAGGTGTGAGTGGCGCACGAATTCCGGATCCTGACATGATAACAATGCAAGGGATTTGAGGCAGTCCTTTGTGCAAACATAGATAGGGCGTCCTCGTCGGAATTGGTTGTCCTTGTGTCATCTTTAACGGTGCCCTACGCTCCCCCTCACTCTCGCCCCTCAGTCTCATCGGCATCGCCACGAAATCTACAGGACCCTGTAATCAGGAATGCATTTTTTTTTTTACTAAATGTGCTGTGCAAGCCCCTAGAACGCTTTCTGTGTCCCGTCTGCCGAAGTCGACAGTTGCAATTGGCTACCATCCGGTGACAACACTAACGACTGGGAAGCGGTGGCTACTTGGCGTTGCAAAAGCGCCACCTCGGCCATTAGACTACTCTTAGTCAGCGCGGCACACATTTGCAACAATTCGTGGTTATCCGCCGTTAACATATCCAACTTGACCTTGATTTTATGGGCTAACTGTTCGGGGTTGATCGATCCCGACTCCGTCACCCGGGTCCGTTGAAGCTGTTGCGGAATAACTACCGCCACTGCCGCTGATAAGTGCTCGTACGCCTGTTGATAGTGCTGCCACTGCTTTTGAGCATGGTCAAGCGCGGAGGTGTCGGCTGGCGCCAGGACATCGAATCTTAGCTCCTCTAATTCCCGCTCAAGCGAACTAATTCTTTGCTTGAGAATATTATTTTCCATTTCAAGTTTCTTGACCGTCGGATTAGCCCCCATTGCTTGCGGCTCTTGGTGGGGGTAGTACCCGGTACTACCTAGTGAATGGGGTGTCGTCGGCATGATCGGGTGGTACATGGAAGATCCCGCTGTCGTCGCGGATTTTGTCGACTCACTAGAACCAAACCGAGACAGTGGCGGCATTTGGCTTCTCGGAGGCGTCCCCAACGTCGGCGGAGTCGCCGCCAGTTGGTGATACCCATAGCCATGGGGTTTTAAGTACCATTCAGGAAGCTACTATAGTTAGTTTTGACAGCTGTGATCTGGTGGCCGACTCCTAACCGTCGCATTAGTCGTACGCAATCGTCCCGGCTCCGGAATCGTACAGTTACACATACATCATTACCCGCCATTAGTTTTTGCTTTTTCAGAGTAGTCAGTGGCTAATTCAGCATTATATGGCAACCATAACTACCATTGCCACTGTTTACGTTTCACTACCGGTCCCACTCAGACTATGAAACACGGTTTTTTGAAACGAGTGGTTACATCAAGTGCCAAGTATCCTGCCAAGCATCCGCCAGTGTAGAAATATGTTGGTCCCCGCTTCATTCGCCTGTGCTTGCGTCTGTTGAGGAGCATGCGTCTAAAGCCACCAATTAAGCGTCGCTATAACGATTCTTTATAACGTCGCGATATGAAAAAATCACGGAAATTCTTGACCCCGCGTACGAACTAATGTGATATGACGTAACGATCGAGATCTAGGCCACCGAATCAGGTTCGCTGCAAGAAATATAGGGGACTAATTTCTGCGAGCCAGGTTTACGGTGAGGGGGTGAAAGGAAAGCGGCTAAGCTCTAGCAAGTGACAATCGGCACGAGCGGTTATTTAGCGAACACCGCCCGTCTCTATAATTAGAAACCCCCTGAAAAGTTTGGTTCCTGACTACATCGACGCGTATCTCTCGTATTCATCTTTAACATGTAATCTAAATAAGTAATAGGCCAGAAGAGATCAAGCTCTATGGAGGCCAGTCTATAAGCTTTTGAATACATTGGCCCAAATGTCCCGGAAACCCCACCAGGAGGCACCAGTACCACAGAGACCCACCCAGAATGGAGATAAGCACCCATCATATAACGACCAGTGCACCACCAAGGGGATCTGAATGGCATTTTTGAACACAGCAATCTTCCAGTTCTTATCCCATTTGCTTCGGGGCACTCGGCGAAACAACTCGAGAATTTCGATGACAACGTAAGCTGCCCACACCCGCGAACACCACACGTAAGTCCAGGCACTCCAGCCAGCGTTATCACTGGTGCCCACCCAGTTGTGGTCGGTTAACCACCCAGCGTTTTCGAAAAGCTCGAGCACAATACAGTTTACCGCTTGTAAGAAGTTTATAAACCGAGTGACGAGCGGCCCCGTGGCCGACGGATCCACAAGGGCTGAAAATTCGTCGATGGCCCAGGGCATGTACTTGATAGCATCGGTCAAACGGTTGAAGATACGCACATCGGCAACATAAGACAGAATGGCCTGCAAATGGGGAGCGAGACTCGACTTCAATTTTTCCAGCCATAACTTGGGAGTCACCCCCAAATGTCTCTGGCACCAATCGATGATGTACTCACGATTCATCAAGATGGCCGCCGCGAGCTTTGTCAGGTAACAAAGGAAGTAAAGGTTGGCATCAACGGTGGCCGTGGTGGTCAACACCTGCTTGTTGACTTGGTCGTAGAAGTTTCGGGAAAACACCGTCTTTTTGAGCACCCGGGAAAGGGAGAATAGCAACGGCAACGGCACTGGACGCTTTTCCATGGTGTGTTGGTGACGGGTGAGTGGTAGTTCAGGTAGATTCCCCACAGTCCGTGGTTTTTTCGTTCCGCGGCTAGAAATAAGCTGGGGTTTCGTGCTTGCACGGGAAGCGTTGACAAAGATTAAATCCGAATAAATTGAAGGAAATGTTTTGTTTGGCTACCTTGGGTATTTATCGTGTTTCCAAAATCATCGGATATATCGTTTAGTGCAGATGTTCCTCGGTCCGAGCTATACCTCGGCTAAAGTGTAACTCCGATATTTACAGCCGTAAACAACGTATTTTCATAGCGAGTCATCTTATTCGATGCGATAATATTTGTGTTCGAGTCAATCGTTGTAGCGGGGGACGTAGAGTTGTGGTGAATGAGATCACAGCCATTCCAATATATCAAGATCCCCTTACATTAGAAACCGTTGAGATTCAATTGAAACGGAATACGTCAAAATTACGTCAGGATCCCATTAAAAACCGTTGAGATTCAATTGAATCGGACACCGTTGAGATCCCATTGATTTGGAATATGTCAAGATCACATCAAAATCCCAACACATCTAGATTCAATTGGTCAACAGTATACTGCTTACCAGAATTGGACCTCAATCACTTTCTTAAGGTTGAACTTACGTCAACCACGTATTTTGCATGTTCAATCATGGTCAAAGCCATATGAAAATGACCTCTCTCACCTAAAGTGGCAGCCTAACAGCATCATCACGATGCCGTTGTAGATTTATGCTATTATGGAGCCGACTGGTGAAAAATAAGCACCATCCATCAATTGAAGTCAAAAACTCTTCGTGTAAATATGACAATAATTCAATGCCTGATGACTGGGCACAGGCATTGAAACCAATCCTACCGTTGTCACATTCACCACAGCAAGAGATCGATCTTCTCAATGGGCTTTTTTCGGGGTCGCACGGCGGACGTCTCGTGACTTGAAAAAAAGGCCAGTGGCCAGACCATCTTTAAAGAAGAGAAAGAATGCCTCCTAAGAAGAAGCAGCCGCAGGTTAATAACAAGACCAAGACTAAGGCTGCGGCTCAAAAGGCCGCCGACAAGACCTTTGGTCTCAAAAATAAGAATAAATCCAAGAAGGTTCAAGAGCACATCCGTCAGGTGCAATCGTCGAGCGATGGCGGTATAGCCAAGAAGAAGGAGGCTGAAGCCAAGCGCAAAGCTGAAGAAAAGAAGGCCGCTGAGCAAGCCAAAAAGGAAGCCGCTGCTCTCTTTGGTATCGTCCAACAGAAAGTGCCCTTTGGCACCGATCCCAAGCTGGTTCTTTGTGAATTCTTTAAGGCTGGCGTTTGTACCAAGGGCAACAAGTGTAAATTCAGTCACGACCCCAATGTCGGCCGGAAAGATGCTAAGAAGGACTTGTATGTCGATCTGAGAGCGGCTGCCAAGGAAGAAAAGGAACAGGATAACATGGAAGACTGGGACGAAGAAAAGTTGAGAAAGGTTATTCTGTCGAAGCATGGTAACCCCAAGACCACCACTGATAAGGTGTGTAAGTACTTTATCGATGCTGTGGAAAACCAGAAGTATGGTTGGTTCTGGGTGTGCCCCAATGGTGGTAACGAATGTAAGTACAAGCACTCGTTGCCCGAAGGGTTCGTCCTCAAGACGAAGGAACAACGGAGATTGGAAAGACTTGCTGAAGAACTGGCGCCCAAGATCACACTTGAAGAATTCATTGAAATGGAGAGAGGTAAGCTTGATAAGCTGAAATTCACTCCCATCACCATCGAGTCATTTAACAAGTGGAAGAAGGAATTGATCGAAAAGAAGGAGGCGGCGGCGAAGAAGGAGGAGGGTAGAAGCAAGAAACCCAAGACGGGACGAGAGGTGATCTTGGAGAAGTTTGCCGACAAGTTCTACCAAGAAGAGGACGATGGTGGCGAGACGTGGGATTTGTCGCAATTTAAGACCAATCTTCCCGAAGCCGATGAAAACGTTAAGGACTACGGTGATGGTACGGCAGTCACCTTTGATAATGCAGAGTAAATAGTGGGGTCTGTGACCAAAGGGCCGTTATTGGCGGCAGGAATTTAATATATATATGATTCACCATCAAAATTTCATGAACATTAAAATAATACGACGTTTAGTGGTGGAACAATCTGATGGGGTTTTCCACGTAAACCATGTCATGGGCATCGGCAGCGGCAAACACCACCTTGTCCATCACCGAGCCCGACGGAGCAGCCACGTACTTGACGCCGGAACGAGCGGCTCTGTAGACGTTGTCGGGGAAGGGGAAGAAGGCGTCCGACGACAACGCCACCTTGTCGAGCTTGGACAACCATTCCTTGCGTTCCTCGGCCGTCAAGGGTTCGGGAACTTCGGCAAACTTCGATTCGAATTCGGACTTTTCCGGTTCGGTGGTGGGGATCTGGTTGGTGACGTACAAGTCGATGGCGTTGGACTTTTCCGGACGCTTGACCCCCTTGGCCCACTTGAAGCCGAGCACCCGAGGGTGTTGTCTCAACCACCAAGCATCGGCCTTGTCGCCAGCCAATCTGGTGCAGTGGATTCTCAGTTGCTGACCAGCACCAAGACCGATGGTCATACCGTTCTTAGCGTAGCAAACCGAGTTGGATTGGGTGTACTTGAGGGCAATGGTGGCCACGATCAAATCAATGACCCCTTCGCGAGGCAAGTCCTTGTTCTTGGACACGATTTCCTTGAACATCAGTTCCTTGATGACGGCGTCGTTGCGCTTTTGTTGTAAGGTGACACCGAACACTTGACGAGATTCTTGTAATTCGGGGACAAAGTTGGGGTCGATTTGAAGGATGCAGTACTTGCCCGCCTTCTTCTTTTTGAGGATTTCGAGGGCTTCGTCTTCGTAGCCGGGGGCAATGACACCATCAGACACTTCCTTGGAGATGATCTTGGCGGTGGGGACATCGACAATGTTGGAAAGGGCGATGAAGTCACCAAACGACGACATTCTGTCGGCGCCTCTGGCTCTAGCGTAGGCGGTGGCCAACGGCGACAAGTCGTCCATGTCTTCAACCATGTAGATCTTCTTTTCCACTTCCGACAACGGCACGCCCACGGCGACCCCAGCGGGGGACACGTGCTTGAACGACGCCGCCGCCGGGAGGTTGAGCGAGGCGCTCAATTCCTTGACCAACGGCCACGAGTTGAGAGCATCCAAAAGGTTGATGTAACCGGGGGAGCCGCTAAGCACCTTGAACGGCAATTCGTTTTGCGACACGAACGCTTGCGCCGGCTTTTGGTGGGGGTTGGCCCCGTATCTGAGGGGTAATTGCGAGATGCCTTCCGAGTATTGCTTTCTGAAGTAGTCGGAGATGGCGGCGTCGTATTCGGCGGTGGATTCGAACGCCTTCAACGCATAGCGGTTTCTCGACTCGGCGGAGATGTCGCCCTTGGCCAATTGCTCCAAAAAGCCGGCGTAGTCCTTGGGGTCGGACAAGATCACCACCCGCGAGTGGTTCTTGGCCGCCGCCCGCAACAAGGTGACGCCACCAATGTCGATTTCTTCGACGGCTTCGTCAATGGTGACGCCAGCCTTGGACACGGTTTCCTTGAACGGGTACAAGTTGCACACGACGTAGTCGACCTTGTCAATGCCCTGGTCGGCAAGGTCCTTTTCGTCCGATTCCAAGTCCCGGGCAAGGATACCACCGTGGACGGCCGGGTGCAACGTCTTGACCCTGCCGCCCAACATCTCGGGGGCGTGGGTGATCAGCGACACGTCCTCGACGGGGAAGCCGGCCTCTCTCACCATCTTGGCGGTCCCCCCCGAGGCAAGGATACGGACACCGGCGGCGTTCAACCCCTTGGCGAGGTCCAACAACCCGGTCTTGTCGTACACCGACAAAATAGCAGTTTTGGTTTGAGCCATAGTGCAAACGTGGATGGGTCAAATCGGGGTGATTGCTCCTGTAATTTATAACCGGAATTGACTCGGCTGAGGAAAAAAAGTTCTCGAAGTATTAGATGAAAAATTGAGTGGACAACGACGAATCGCGACGGGCTGCCGCCACGATCAGGACAGTCATATTACAGAGACGAACAGTTTAGTCTACAAAACACACTGGGCTGGGTTTGTCAATACCATTATCGTCGTGGTATTGACCCTACCCTCCAGTAACAATCGCCTGATGACGCCACCACCAAGCGGCATATTGCTGGGCCTAGCAAACGTCGACCTGCTCTCCGCCGTGCCCCCCGTAATTGCTGGGGTTCTTATCGCCTCCGGTGCCCCCGCAATATCTACCTGCCTTCTCCATTCTCGTTTTTTCTTTGACTCGGCGCGGCGCCGGTTCCGGAGTCATGTACGGTGACTAACAAGGTAAATCCCAGTACCATCACTTCAACAGAGGGAAAAAAACGTCGTCATAGATCGGATTTGATAACCATCAGTTGATAAAACCCTCCATTGGCATCGACGACAAGTTTTGGCCACTTTTTGTAATCAGCATTATTTTGCCTCCATCTGGCCCCCGTAACACACCATCGCACTTCCACTACGATCGATCCCAATGTCGGTTCTCATCAATCAGTACATTGCCACTGATGACGGTACCCGTTACGCCGACGAATTAGCCGATAAGTTGGCTAGTAAGGAGGTCACCCTCTTACAATTCATACAGCAGCTTGGCCCTACCATCACTAATGATAATCCCACCATCCGGGTGAAGGCAGTGGAGCTCCTCGGCGCCGTGCTTGAACTGATGCAACAGCGTCAACTTCCTCCCGGTGTGCTATCAAAACAGGATGTGGTGGTATTACTTGAATTCCTCCTCATGAAATTTGATGATAAACAGTGTCTCGAGGCAGTTTTGATTACGCTCGAAAAGCTCTGTAAGCTCCCGCAATTCATCCCGGCAGTGTGTTCATCGAAGGTATTGACGGCCATTGAATCAAAGTATAACCCTCGATCTCATTTAGCTCGGGTGAGATACCGAGCATTCATCGTGTTGCAAACCCTTCTTGATCGTTACACCAACATCTACCTGGGACTGCACCAGAACACCGTCCAATTCACAAAGGCGTTTTTGGCGATTGCCGAAGGGGAAAAGGATCCCCGTAACTTGTTGGTTTCGTTCACTTTGAATGCGGCCATCAACAAAAATCTCCAATTCGACTTTGCCAACGACGTTGACCGCCTGCTTGTCAACGACTTGTTCGATGTTAGTTTCTGCTACTTCCCTATCTCGTTCACGCCTCCTCCTAATGACCCTTACAAAATCTCTGCTGAACAACTCAAAACGAAACTTCGAGCGACGTTAGCGTCCCAGCCCTTGTTTGCTTCGGAAGCATTTCTGCTGCTTTTGGAGAAACTCACCAGTACTAACCCGGTGATCCGCAACGATGTGTTGCAAACAGTATACACATGTGCTGAAACCTATCCCACCACCGCGATGAACGAGTCGTGGCTACAAATATGGAACTCGCTCAAGTTTGAGTTATTGCACCGTCATGACCACTTAGAAACCGTCTTCAAGGCCAATGACAAGTCACTTCTTCCCCTTGATTACCAAACAGAGGTTGATTCCACTGACCCCAACAAACTGTTGTTCTATGCTCTTGACGTCATTGGTGTCACCTTTGATAAGATTGACGAAGACAACAAGAGACAATTCTTCAATCTTGTCTTGGAAGATTTGGACCCGTTGATGTCGAAAATGAACGATAAGACGCGTCCTGCCGTACTTATCTTGGTCCATTTGGCGTTAACCAATTCGGAATTCACCAACGAGATCGTAGCGTTCATTAGCAAGCATTGGGGCAAGTTTTTTGGGTCTGAAGATAGTGAAGAACAAGAAATTCTTGATGCTTCTCGACAAGGTACGTTCATTGATCTTATTGGATTCGTCCTCATGATCCACTCGGGGTCGGCATTGGAGCAAATGAAGCCGTACGTGCTTGTATACCTTCAACGGCTCCTTTCGTCCACGTCGCAATTGCGACTCAAGGTGATCCAACGGTTGTTGCAAATGGTGTCGATCCCAGAATTTGTCAATCCCACCGAAACAAAACTCATCTTCGACACCGTCAACGCCAATCTTACCCCTCAGCTCGTGGGTAGTTTAGTTGATGTGAGTCAGCAGAATCCCCAGCTTATCATTGAGTATGTAATTCCCGAGCTTCTCCAAAGACTCGAAGCGGCAGATACTTTGGCTGAACAAATCAAGGTGCTTGAAATGCTCAACAGACTCTGTTCGTGTTACCAAATCCTTGAAGTGTTGTCCATCCGTTATGCCTCCATCATCAACCGACTTGATACCAAGTCGTCACAATTGATTCAGCTTATAGTTGAGTCATTGATCGACGGTTTCACTCGAATTCAAGAAGAAAAACAATTCTTGGTGCAATGGAGTTGGCATGAAAAACTTGTACCGGATATCCTTAAGTCGTCAGATGACTACATGGTAATCGAGAGAATCAGTGACTTTGTTGGATTGATTGTCAAGTTTACTGACAAACAAAAACACGAAGAGGTGCTCAAACTTGCTCGGGAGCGCTTTGAACCTTACTATAAGGATGCGTCTCCATTGATGCTGGTGTTTTTGAAGACCCTCGCCAATCTTGATAAACTGGTGGAGTACTCTATCGATACGGATGCGGTACTAGAAACCATTGAAAAATCGGACGACGTTTATCTTCAATATGTGTACTGCCAGATGCTCGCCCTTGCTTCGAACAAGTTTGGTGCCAACATTACACCGTCATTGAATCAGCCGCTAGAATACGTTTGGAATCTCAAGGGGAAGCTTCTTAGACTTGACCCTGAGGCTGTCGACGAGTTTCAAAAGTTTTTCCTTCAGGATCAATGTATTCCACAAACGCTTGCAATTCTTTTTGAAAATATTCCCATATTTCTGCGGCTGATTCCGTCGATCAAACCTCGAGACCTTGTGTCCAAGGTGTCGTCACTAAATGTGAAGCCCTTGGCCAAACAGAGAATGTTCGAGATTGCCCTCCCCGAGCTTTTAGGAAAGACCGATAGGGATAACTTGGCTAAGCTTGCAGCAGTGATGGACCGTGTAAGCCCCGAGTTGGTCAAACCCCACCTGGCTGAGTTGGTGCCGGCGGTGATTACCAGTCTTGCTCAAAGTGATTCCTCGTTAATCGCTTCCGGGATCTCCATTCTTCAAATTTTGTTGGAAAACATCGAGTTGGTCTCTCCTCATTTCAGCTCGATTATTCCTCGTCTTACCGAATTGGCTGTGACATCACCACTGACAAACATTCGTCTCCTGCTGGTACAAACGTTGATCGCCATTTTCAAAGACACCGAGGCCCAAGCCAAGGCCATGAACTACAAGGAATCAACCTTGGATACCATTGCTCAAGGACTTGATGATGATAAGCGAGTGGTGAGAAAGGCCTGCGCCGACCTTCGCCAAGTGTTGTATGAAATTTGATCTATTAGCACGTAAATATCGTATATAACAAACTGACACCTAGTCATCATCCTCTTCCTCCCTTTCCTCGTCAGACGACACATAGTCGACGGGAGCCAAACCCGGAGTCAAACCAGGCACGGAAATCTTACCTTCCTTGACCAAAGCGTTGTATCTGTCGGTAAGGCCAGAGCTTGCCGACTTGGTGTGACTACTCGTCAACGACTTGTCCTTGCGCTTCTTTTGCTTGGCTTCAATTTCAGCAGCTAACTCCCGCTCAAGCTCCTTGATTTCATCCTCAACAGCAAAGTCTTCGTATTGCTCTAGTTGCTTGAGCTGGTTGACATTGCGCTTGATGAGTTTTTTGAGATACTTTTGTTCGGCTTCGGTGGCGTTATTCTTGTGGCTCTTGATGACTTTGTACTTGACCAACTTCTCGAACCGTTTCTGTTCCTCTTGCTTCTTCTTCACCGCCTTATTCTTCTTCTGTCGTTCTCGCTTCGAGACCACATTGACGGGGGTATCAAATTGAGCCGCGAGAATCTCCGTCGAGGATTTGGCCTTTTTAGTCTGCTTCCGTTGCTGGGACTCTGGTATAAGACTGGCAAGTAATTTATTCACCGAAGCTTCTGCCCGGGCTTTCGATGTGGAGCTCACAAATGACATGGGGATGGGATGCGATGGGATCGGTGCGGCTTACAGCTGTTACACTAAAATAAATGTAGAGCAGCAAAATGTACACCATCGCGGATAAGACTGACAAAGTATAGCATTCAGCTTTATTTTGAACTTGAATTTTGTTTGCTTTGAGTTTGACACTTCCGGTGGTGACCACAAGCTGACGGTATGCTTCAAAGACTATCAACCTTAATCGTGTTAGTTTGGCGGTGTAGAAGATTTTCCTAATACTTGTAGTTATCAGTGGCTCTATCGTTTTGATATCGTCTTATTGAAGTTCTAAAAAAGCTTTGTAAATTTCAATTTAAATTAGTAATCGTTCGTGAAATAACATTAATCAACGCACCAGCACGTTTAAACCTTGTTGGAGTCATCAATGTGACTCACTTCGGTCGAGAATTTAGGCTCGATTTCTTCATCACCGATGATGTCGGCCATGCCATCGTCATCAAAGTCGGTGGTGTCCTTAATTCTGAAGAAGATCAACGGGATGGCCACCACCATCGAGCCGATCGACAACCCCCACGACGAGGCAAACATGGTCATGTAAGGGTGGTGCAAGGCATCCAACCGCCAGGCAATGGCGGCCCCCGCCAGTTGCAAACCCTTGTAGAAACCAGCGTACAAGGCGGTCTTCTTGGGGTTGTTAGACATGGCCCCAAGGGTCCACAAGATGAAGGTTTGGTAGATGGCATCGAAACCACCGTAGAACATGTACAAAAACATGGGACCAATGTAAGCACCTTGCTTGTAGTTAATGGGAGTCAATTCGGGCAAGGTCCCCTTGGGAGCGGTTTCAGGAACGGTGACTTGAGCCCGAGTGAAGTCTTGGAACTTGTAACCACCACCCCAGATGGCCATACCCAACACGAACACGACCCCCCACCCGATCTTAGCCCGCATCGATCTCTTGAACCAAGGCATGTCCAAGATGAAACCAAAGATGACGGCACCGATCATTTGCGAAAGCCAGTACAACAACGAGTTAAGCGATCTCGTGGGCAAGTCAAAACGGCCAGCGTTGAAGTCATTAAATTGATAGGTGTAGAACCAGTTGGACGACAAGAACATGGGGAACAACAAGATGACCAGGGGTTCCTTGATCAAAAGGATGAACAATCCCTTGAGTTCGACCCACCAGTTGGGGTGCTTTTGCGCCGTCACCCGGGTGCCATCGGCCTTCCACACTCTCGACATCGGCAACATGAAGCAAGCAACCACCGACCCGAAGAACATGAGCACGATGAAAGCAATGTAAGTACCGTCGTTAGCCGACGACCCCTTGTTGTTGATGTTGTCGGCCAAGGGAATGATGGAACCAATCACCGCCCCCAAGTTGAAAATGACCCAGAACACCATCAATGCTCTCCCCTTGGTATTTTCGGTGGGGTACGACATGATGATGGTACCTTGGGCGGCCCAAAGCACCGAGGCACAGATACCCAAGAACGCCCCGGCAAAGATGACAAACCCCTTGTTTTGGGTGTGGTAGAAACAAAGCAACGACCCCGAGTAGATACAGTACCCGATCCCACCAAAGACCAACGAGGCTCTAATCCCGATAACGTTACAGATGGTACCACCAAAGAACCCCACGGTAGCAAAGGTCGAGTACAATGCCACCATGGCGTTGTCGGAGGTGGCGACATCAGAAATGGAGGCCCCGATCCCGGAAAGGGCATTGAACATCCCCGGAGTAAGGAAAATGACAAAGGCACACATGACCACCTGGATCATGGCGTCGGAGTAGCGGAGACCAAACCGCTTCTTGTCGTACCAGCGGCCCAGAGCTTCGATTTCCGCTTCGGTGTGGTGACGAGGTTGGTGGTGGCCGTCGTCGACGTGGCTGAGCATCTCATGGCTCACCATCTCCTCCTTACCGGTGGAGGAGTGGGAGTCGATGTCTATGTTGGTTCCAAGCTTTTCGTCGGCCATGGGATTGATCTGGTGGGATATCCGGGGTAATGCTGCTATTATATATGGAGAAAGCGCCGCTTGATCGGCGCCGTTCCCCACCTCAATGAGGTTACATCGCACGCGAAAAGGTTGCATCGCCATTGCGGGTGCAACTTCGAGCGATGGCACCACTATCCCTGACGGATAGCTTATCGATAGCGATTATGGAGATAGCGTAGGTGATAGTCGATGGGTTTAGGGGTGAGAAATATCCCAGTTTTGTCATTTACCAAAACCTCGGTGGCTTTAGGCAGCGGGGCGGGTACTCCCCCGAAGTCCCGTTTGTACGGCAGAATCACAAAGTTGACAGCATGCAGGAGGGGCAGAGTCTCAACCTTGGGGAAAACAATGTCACCTCACCCACAAAAGGTAGCATCGCCCGGATTCTCCCCCGAGAGGATAGAAAAAAAAACCACGATGCATATACATCGTAAATGTCAAAGTGGGCATCACCGGCGTATGTCTCCATTCATCTTTCATCTGGTGCAAGTTTGGCGCCGTACGATGGCGAGATAAACGGTTGACTCCCTACATCACTATTTTTCTGCGATGAGAGGAATGTCGGTGGAGGAAGGGGGTCCGGGTGGTATCAAAACGATATCATTGTCTTCGTTAGTCATTAGGGGAGAAGGGACGGCGTTAGTAACCCCGGGGAAACGCGCTAGTAGAGCCGGAGTATCGTCGTTACCCCGGCCAATGGCACCTCTGGCAGAATTTTGAGGCGACGTTGCAATGTGGGGAAAGTCACCCCAGACGTTACCAAAATTGCAACATGCACTGACGTTGCAATAAATGAAGCACGCCCTGCAAGTGGCAATAACGCGGGGGGCACCCAGTTTTTGCTCGTCGTGTGGGGCAGACACTTTTGGGGTGGCATGAAATCATGCTGCTGCCCCCTCTTCTTCAGATGCGGTCATTAGGGGATGCTGATATCGAACAATGGTGGTCACTAGATAGATAGGCGATAGACGCACGGCGAACTCTCCCTGCCCGGATTAGGCAATCGCCATGACACAGTAATAACGCCGCGCAACGACGAAGAAGAGAGAAAAAAAAATTGGCATTTCATACGTGTACATCATTATGCCATGCTAGGTAGGTGTCATCGGTGTCTGTAAAGGCGGAGGAAATCGGGTGGCTTTGCTTACAGCTTCCGCATCGCCGAGCAACCGTTGTCATCTACCACAAAACTGGTCATTAGGGTTGGTAGTCGGGGTTAGTCATTGGGAATTTCGTCTATAAAATCAATATTGAAATGATTACTCGGTGAACTTGTCACCGGCCTCGACGATGGCGTTGTAAAGCCCATCCACCAGCTCCTTAGAGAGAATGGGCGAGTTGAACACCACCCGGAAGAACTCCGGCAGGTCAAGCTTGGTAGGGTTGGGGGAGAAGTCAACAAGGTACTCGCCCCGGTTGTGCAATTCCCGACTAATGTAACGAGTAACGGCCGTCAAGTCGCTGACATTATCACGAGGCTTGTAGTAGAAGCACACTTGCAAGCATTGGGGGTCATCAATCACCAATTGGAACCGAGAATCCTGTTTGACAAGGTTGACAAAGTAGTCGACAATGGCGTAAGCGTGGTCCACCCGCAGCGCCAACCCTTCGGTACCATAGTAGAGCCACGCCAAGTAGAACTTGAGGGCATCGGGACGACGGCCACACCCCATGGTGCCATCGGCAAGATCGTAGTTGTCTTCGTCGTTTTCACGACCGTGGAATAAGTAGGGGGCCTTGAGCGACATCAGCGTCTGGAACAGCAGCAACGACGGCACCAACAAGAACGAACAGGTGTTGGCCACCCCCAACATCTTGTGGGGATTAACGGTGATGGAATCAGCGAGTTCGGCGCCGGCCAACTTCTTTCTTTGAGTAGGACTAAACACAATGTTACCTCCCCACGACCCGTCGATGTGGAAGTGACAGTTGTTATCCTTGGCCACGGCAGCGATGGCGGTAAAGTCATCGTAAGAACCGAACACGGTGGTCCCCGCGGTGGCGTTGATGTAAAGGGGAGTGAACCCATCTTCCTTGGCTTCAGCAATGGTCTTCTTCAACTCATCCACGTTCAAAGTACCGTCTTCGTGAATGGCAACTTTAAACACGCTTTCCTGGCCTAATCCAAGCAAAATCGCCGCCTTTTCCACCGAGTAGTGACAGTGCTTCGACGTGAACACGGCAAACTTGTGGTTGCCGTTACCCTTGCTCTTGGTATCGGGGTATCTCAACGCCCGAGCCATGTGCATCGAGGTGATGTTCGACCACGACCCCCCGGGGAAGGTGAGCCCGCCCGCGGTATCGGTGTTGAAGAACAACTTGGCGTACTTTTTGCCGATTTCGTTTTCGATCACCGAAAGTACCGGACTCACGGTGTAGACGTGGGAGTTGGTGTTGAGCACACTCAACAACAAGTCGCCCACCACCCCGATGGGGTTATTCAGAGCGTATAACTTGTCCAAAAACCCAGGATTCCAGGTGTTGACGGAGTATTCGAGGATATCGTCGATGGTCTTGAGCAACTCGTCGCTATTACCTTGAGGTTGGGTGTCAAGCTTAGCAGCAGCACTGTTGGGACCAAAGAATTTCTCCTTGAGCACCGCCGGTTCATGGTAGGTACCAAGAGACCCCTTTTGGTACGACGACGAGTTGGGGTCGGCCTTGGCGATATGGGCGAGGACCTTGGGCTTAAGTACCGTCAATAGTTCGTCGAGTTCGGCGACTCTATTGGCTTCAAGTTGAGATAAAAGTTGTTCTGATTGGGTCATGGTGGCGACGAGTGGGAGGTGGAAGAAATGATTCGCTCTGCCACAATTTTGCAACTGCACATGTCTCCAACAATCGGAGGCCGAAAGCGGCTTCGCACGGTTAATGTCGCAAGAGTGGTGTGGGTGGTTGCCGTCGATAACCGATCCGACGAGGAGGGTAGTGTTTAGTGCTTACTTTAGTTATAGTGACTTACGTTATGTGATTATTGGAAGTCTACAACGTCACTAGTTGATTGTAGACCAAACCTTTCAGCGTTTCGGCTACTGGATTATGCTTAGCGACTACTTTCCTGGAGAAAAAAAAAAATATAATTTCCCCGTGATCATCTCCGCTTGTGTGGGCTCTCGGGTGGGGCACGACCGCAAACCGACCCACCTTTTTCTTTATTCGACTAGCATCATTAGGCGTACACCGGAAATTTGGGCTGGGGGGACCGAAAGTGATTTCTGAATGCGACTGGTGTTGTCAATGGCGTCGTTTTTTCTATCTATTGATGAATCTGAATATTTGCACCTCTCTTCCCGTACTGACAATCACGCCTTGTTGACATGTAACAATCTTATCGCAAAGATCAACGAAGATTTCTCTTGTTCTCTTATAGTGTTAGTTGCCCCCAAATCTTCCAAAATATGCTACGTGATCGACCTAATGCTGTACGATCAGTGTATATCAATCTAAAAAAACGGTCATAGATCAGGGGAAAGACAGATTTTTATGTGAGTTTAGAGCAAAGCGACCGTTTTACTGACAAAGATATCCCTGGATCTTAGACAAAGGTATCGAAGGACTAACAATTGGTGATCACACAGGTGGCGCCAATGCCCTAGCTTTAGTAATTGTGTAGGCACCGGAAGTCCTCCATCCGGGGACCGGTCTCTTCACGTGAAGATAATCTACCGTAGAAAAAAAGAGTTAGTGAGGGGGGCACCGTCCATGTTCGATGATTGAAGGCGCGCCCCGTCGCGGCTGCCGAGCCCTGCCGGTGGACGTCGGTAGAATCTTCCATCGTAAGTGCGACACCCTCGTTATGCATTAGGGTAAGACAAGGGTAAAGCGAGGCTGGAGGTAATCCTTGTAGTGGTAGTGGTGGTAGCCAATTGCTAGTTAGATGGCTATTGGCTCCCCATTGACCATTACCACATCATCGAAAAATCTGTGGTCACAGCTTGCTGCCCATAAAATTAACCGGGTGATTTTCCACCGGGGAACCCACGTCGTTGGCGCCTCCGACATTCCCGTAGGGCACGTGACCTGGCCACCTATATATTCAAGGATTGCTAATTAAATTTCCACCTTTCGAGACAATTGCCATGGCCACCGACCCCGAAACTGCCACCGTGTTCCATCCTGTCATCAAGTGGGCCCAGCGGCTGAATGCTGACGACCCCGCTAAGAACCTTGTGTTCCTTACCGTCGAGGTGATGGACCCCGTCGACATGAAGATCAAGTTGACGGAGACGTCGCTTTCGTTCTCCGCCACCGGCCTGGAACTGCACGTCCACTACAAGTTCGACATTGACTTCTACATGCCCATTGACGAGGCCGAATCCAAGTACGACACCAAGGTGGGCTCGCACGTGTTCTTTGTCTTGCGCAAGGCCGTCAAGCAAAAGGAGTACTGGCCGCGGTTGACCAAGGACAAGCTTCGCCACCCGTCGATCAAGACCGACTTTGACAAGTGGGTCGACGAAGACGAACAGGACGAACACCGCGACGACGACGACGACATGCTTGCCGGCATGGGGGGCCCCGGCGGTCCCGGCGGCGCCGGCGGCATGGACTTTAGCCAATTGATGGCGGGCATGGGTGGTGCCGGCGGTGCCGGCGGCGCCGGCGGTGCCGGTCCCTCCCAGGCTGATCTCATGAAGCTTATGCTGCAAATGGGCCAGGCCGGCGGCGACAATGGCGACGGCGACTTGTCGGGCTTGGCCAGCACCCTCGGCAAGGCTGGCGGCGATAACGACGTCGACGACGTCAAGGTCGAGGAAGAAGTGACCGAAGAAAAGAAGTAATGAATTAGAACGTTATGACCTTGTATTAATCGTGTTTGTAGACCCACTTGGCCAAGATGTGGGGGAGACGGTGGCCGTCGACGTCACCATCGTGGGGCCAGGTGTCGCACACGTAGCCAGGACAACAATTGGCAATAAGCGTGAGTAAACTGGTGATTTGCGGGAGCTCAAGCGTCAGAGCAAAGTCAACAAACCCGTGGACAATCACCGGTTTATCGTCGGCGATGGCGCGAAGGAGAACCCGCTCGACTTCGCCGTAGGTGGCCACCGATACTAATTGCCATTTGGCCAAGTGCGATAATGTTGCCGGAGCCAACTGACGATGGGAGATATCGATGGTAAATTGGGGTACGTCGACCGCCACCACGTAGCCGTGGTCGGGAAGATGTCGTTCGATGGTGACGAGCCACTGGTCACGGTCTTCACACCATCCCACCTCGCTCATGGTGATGGTGGTGGTGATATTACGGTTGCCGTCTGATCCAGACTGTATTGGGGACGAAACACACACTACGACTTAGATGCGAACAATCACATCCACCCAGGATAAGCAGACTATTACCCCATAAATTCAGCAGGTTATGGTCAAGTTTGAACTGGTCAAGGAGACATATATTCAACGGTGATGCCACCACCACTCACAGATCATCCCATTTTCTTCTCTAACTCAGATCATCGTTAGTCTCTTCTATATCGTAGTGAAAGTCCCAGTGGGAGAGGCACCAGTCGCATTTTTCACCCCGTCTCAAATTTTTCACCAGTGAACCGATAATCCAGGATGAGTGTCGTGGGCAGAGGCATGGCAAGACGGCTCTGCCAGCAGGTCAGGGCATTGTCCACTGCTACGGAGGCTTCGTCGGCATCGACGGCCGAATCTCGTGAAAAGGCGGTGGCGGATGCCCTCGCCCGCGAAGAACAAGCCGCCGAAGAACGTAAGCGGATGAGAGAGCTCAAACAACACACGTTGGAGGAAATCAACAAGCTCAACAAGATTCCCCTGGTTCTCGTCAACCACAGATTGGCCAAGCTTCAGGCCGAGCTTGACAACTTGCCCCAAGAAAAGGTCAAGCAGTTGGACGAAGAACTCGAAGAGTTCTTGATGAACAACATGAACTTGCCCATCAAAAAGATCGTCAACCGTCCTTGGGCCAAGAACCTTATTGACTCTCAGGGTAAGCTCAAGTTTGATGACCATTCCACCAAGCTTGCGTCGACGACTCTGTTCAACGAATTCCCCAACTTGAAGCCCACTCCCGACTACAAGGGTTACAGTGAGCAAGAATTATACCTTAGGCAGCTCCAACACCAGCGCCAAACTGCGGCGCTTGGTCTGAAGCTCAACAACGTCTACAAGCCGAGAAACGATGCCGTCAAGCCTCAGCAAATCGGCGACATCACCGTGTCGCTGTTACTCGCCGCCGGCTGTCACTTGGGCCACGCTCCGTCGCTGTGGAGACCCACCACCCACCGCTTCATCTACGGTGAATACAAGGGTGTCCACATCATCGACTTGAACGAAACCATGGTTGCCCTTAAGCGGGCGGCTAACGTCGCCAAGGGGGTGGCCAAGAAGGGGGGGATTATCTTGTACGTCGGTACCGGTAAGCTCAACTTCCACCAACACCGTGTGTTGGAAGAAGCCGCCATTCGCTCCGGGGGCTACTACATCGCCAAGAGATGGATCCCGGGTACCATCACCAACTTCCTTGAAGTCACCAAACATACCTCCACTGCTAGCATCGACGGGTCGTCGACTTCACGTGTCGAAGTGGACATGGCCGATAACGTCTCCGGCAAGGTCATCACCGATAACAGCTTGATCAAGCCCGACCTCGTGGTGTTGATCAACCCGGTGGAAAACCGCAACTGCATCGATGAGTGTACCAAGGCTCGGGTGCCTACCATCGGGTTATGTGACACCGATATGGAACCGCTGTTGTTGACTTACCCCATCCCGGCCAACGATGACTCAGTGAGATCGCAAGCGTTGATCACGGGGGTGTTGTCGAAGGCGGCTGAAGAAGGTAGAGCCGAAAGACACGCCTTGTTCAACGACTACAAAAAGATCCAGGACACTAAGGGCCAAGCATCCATGTAAATAGACCGTCGTCGCTCGACGATAATCACTGTATAATAAACTTGAAGTTTCGCAAACCATGCCATTAGTTGTATTATGCCTAAGTTCGATTAATCATTAATAATTAAGCATCACCTTTTTGTTGCCATTGCCATTGCCATTCTTGGTTGCTTTACCAAGCCCCCTCCGTTCAAGTTCCGCCTCAAACTGTTGTCGATGGTTCTGTTGTTGTTGAAGGAACTGTTGCACCCGAGGATCCTGAAGGCACGACTCTCGATTGGCAGCAATGTTTTGGTCAAGCGTATCGCAATCGAGCTCTAGGTCATCCAAAGCGATCAGATTCAGTGCCGGCTCATTGTCATCGGAAGGTGGTTTGGGAGCCGGGCTGAGATCTGGCCATAGTCTGCGGCCTTTCAGCTGAATATATTCGTAGCACTCGTCGTCACCTCCATCAACATGCTGGCGATGATAGCGTAGAAGGTCCGTGACGGTTATTTGAGCGGACATTTTATCAAGGGTAGCACGACGCGTTGAAACTATCGCGAACACTAAATGATGTTTGATCGTGCGATCAAGTATGGCTGGTGAGGATGATGGTTAAGAAGAACATGCCCATCGATCTCGTCATTGACTAAAATGGGACGGTTTTTTTTTTATGATATGACCAGATGCTCAAGAGAAAGAGCAAAAAAATAGGTCTTACCCGGATTCGAACCGGGGTTGTTCGGATCAAAACCGAAAGTGATAACCACTACACTATAAAACCATTTTTCCTTAATTTACAAGGTGGTTTGTGGTGTCTGTAAGGCAATAAACCAAAACTTGGTTTTGAGGGAAATGTTATTATATACTAGCCATATTTACTTGTACAGGTCTTGGATATTGTGTTACAGCAAAATTTAGCAAATAAAATATCATTAAGTAGTCCATACGAGCTAATACAACTGGATACCTTTGCACATATGTAACCTACGGGGTTCCTTTTTACTGTATTGATAGAAACGTGGCTTTCTGTGTGACGTATAAGTCAGCATATTACAATAAATGAAACAACTTAACTATATAGTGTTTTTATCAAATATTTTGGAATTTGTAAAAGATTGTCAAATGTTGGAAAAATTTAAGAAAAATTTATTGAGTAAGCGTCGGATAAGCAATTGACTTAAATTTTGCTAACATACTAGCGTTCGACTATAGTTGTTTTCAATTGATAGAGACTCACTATCAGTAAATTACGTCTGGCAAACGAGTGTGGTAAATATATTGTTCATGTCTCATGTCTATAATACAAATTATGCTAACTTTGCTTACGCAATTTCTCGAGCTCTTCTTGAAGTTTGCGCCTGCGGATCCGTTCCTCTCCTAACTTTACCTCATATTGTTCTTGAATATCGTGAACGATCTTCTTGAATTCTTTCCTCAAGATACCAGTACTGGTACTACCCTGGGCCCGAGTCGCCACCAGATATCCCAGTACGAATGAGCTGTGTTCATCTTGATCATCCTCTGTAGAATCTGGCAGTATTTGGGCTCTAACGGGAGAAATGGCAATGTTGGCTGTGCTCAGGAATGGCAGAGTTTGCAACCTGCGTGGCAGGTTCAACGAGAGCGAAGACAAACCAACACGATCGATTTTCATCATGTTGATTTCCTTGCTTAAACGAGAAATCTCCTTCTCCTTCTGTTCGATGCTGTCGAAGCTATCGTGATAAGCAATGTCAGCCACATCCTGGCTGGTGGCAAGTTCGGTTTCCAAAAAGGCAATCTTGCGACGGTAGTCTTGAATAAGCTTTCTGGTCGAGTCTTGGGAAAGCTCATACTCTTTGAGCAAGTATTGGTGTGAGAACCGCAAGTCATTAAGGGCAGTGCTAAGCTCGGCAACCGTCTTGGTCGACAATGCTTCCTTTGGCGGTGCCGTGGTAGCGATTTCACGAGCGGCAGAGGCGCTCAAGTTGGTAGCCAAAATGGCATCAATACATTCCAGAGTCCATTTGATTTTCAGTTCGAGAGATTCCACAATCGGCGAAGGCGGAGGAGGCAAGGTGACATTACGCTCAGCCGCAACGTGGACAATGTGGGAAAACAACGAGTCAAACAGCAGCAGAATTGCAGATCGTGACTCTTGTTGGTTACGGCCAGGAACCAGCTGGCTGCGATGAAGGAATTCATCTTTCAGTTGCGAGTTGCCAGAACTAAGACGAACGTCCTCGACGTAGCCGAGAACTAAACACGCCAAGTTATGGTTATTAAGCTTTTGTTGAGCCAATTCAACCTCACGCGTGGCTTCACGAAGTTGGTTTTGAAGTTCCAGGTACAGCTTAAGGATGCGCAAAAGTAGTTGGGAATCGTCGAGTTCTTGATCGACAATGGTGGCGATGAACTGATGCAGCACCGTCATCTTATTGAGAAGATACAGTTGCATTTCGCGTTGTTCCTGAAGATGGATCTTCAATTGGCGAAGAGCAGCCAACGATAAGATGGCATCCTTGGTAATTTTCGACGTATCGAATATTGAGTTTTCAATCAATACCTTCAAGTTCATATAGTTGGGCTTAGACAGTGTCTTATCCACAAACTCTTCCAAGTCAAAATTTTCGTCATCTTCCAGAGACAGCAGGGTAAGAGATGGCACCCCCAACGATACATCCCCCAGATCTAATTGAGACTGCAAGTAGGTGTTAAACAGCAGGTCAACAAACTGGGTGTTCAACAAGTGGAGATCATGGTGGTCAAACTGCTTAAGTTCTTGAAGCTTTGATCGATATTGTTCTTGGAGCTGAAGCTTGACGAGATCGGGGGTGGTGTTGTCAAGATTATAGTTGAACGTGGAGTCGTGGTTGCTGAGCAGAAACGGCAGGGAGCGGGCAAGTACTTCGGGATCGATCATCCTGGAAAGGCCCGGTGGGAAGGTCAGCGACGGGTATGGAGACAGCTCTCAAAGTTGACTGAATCGTTTCAGCCACGCGCGTGAGCTTACCAACCCTGTGCAGGACGAGCACGAGACGTGTCCTGCCGGCGCATGTAGAGACTATGCTTCTCAACGTAACCCAAAACTACTCGGGCGGGCCCGCTTGAGCATGAAGAGTGATCGCCACCACTTGCTGATGACGAGCTACGGGAGCGGGTTGATCGGTCGCACATCGTTGTCGACATTCCCGATGCTGGTCCCCACCTCACTCAGGCATCATTACCAGCGCATCGCTTGGCAATGGCGGGTGTCGACAGATTAATTTAGGCCGGAAACGGAAAATTGTCCCAGTTGAGGTGGCCAGATGGCGTCTAATCAATCTCAGCTACAGGAGAGCATGTAAAGGATGCAGAGCCCGCGAACAACGATCAACGCAATGTTGACACTAAAGACCTAACGCGATCTAACTTATGGTCCAGCGACCTAACCATTGGTCAACGCCGATGTTGGAGTAGGTTCCGAACTGTGGATCCGTTGCTTAGTGGCATGTCTTGAGGTATACCAAAAACGTCTACATTCCTAGCATGAGGCAGGACGAGCCGACTATTCCTGTTCAGGCACGCGTGCGTATACAAACAACCCCCTTTTTCATCCCTTGCACGCGCGTCAGTCGATGAAGAGCTTAATGGGGGTGGAGACGCCGAGTGGTGAGACACAATACCGGGTGGTCTCGTAGATAAAGGCAATCTCAACGCACAGACGACGTCTATTTGATATACGGAATACGGTTGTTGGCGTATATTGAAGGTTCACTTGCGTAATCTGATGATACGTCACTAAACCCTTCATGGCAACTGATCCAGTGCGCACGCACTCTATTCATGAGCACCTTCGATAGTCGCGATGCCTCCCACACACTACGATTGGTGACATTCAATGTGAATGGTGTCAAGACTATCTTCAACTACCATCCATGGCGCGACACCAACGGTGATCTTGATCAGGTTCTCTTGAAGTTTGACGCCGACGTGGTGACATTTCAAGAACTTAAACTTAACCGAGACTCGTTGTCCAGCGTCAAGGATATTGGACATCTTCGCCACTTTCGGTCCTTTATCACGGTACCTACCACCAAACGAGGCTATTCTGGAGTCGGTGTGTTTGTGTCTAATCGATGTCACGTCGTCAACGCCGAGGAAGGGTTGACAGGATACCTTTGTCCTCAAGGCTCCGATAAATGTTACCGCGACCATGAGGGGATCGGTGGTTATCCACAAATCGATAAACAAAGAGGTCTAGAGTTGGATGCAGAAGGTCGAGCTATCACCATTGAACTAGCCAATGATTTGGTGATTATATCGGTATACTGTCCCGCTAACTCTATGGGCACCGAAGAAGGGGAACAATTCCGCATGGATTTCCTCCGCTGTCTCTTTGAGCGGTGTGAATTACTCCATCGACAACATAAGAAAGTGGTACTAATGGGCGATATCAACGTGTCTCCATCTCTCATTGATCACGCTGATACGTTGGCGGAATTCAGTATTCTGGGTGAAATTGGTCCCGTGAATGCTGCCTTTGAGAAGATGTATCCCGAAGCTTGTGACAGATTCAAGGCCATCAGACCATCACGAACACTTCTCAATGAATATCTTCGTCGCTCTGACGATGGCAATAACCCCAAACAGATCTTCATTGATACCACTCGGACCATACAGAAGCAACGTGTGCGAATGTATACCGTATGGAATACCCAAAAAAACTGTCGTGAAATCAATCATGGCCTGCGGATCGACTTGATTCTTGCCACACCAGAGCTCAAAGTGGTGAATGCAAACATCTGGCCCCACGTCATGGGTCTGGACCATTGTCCGGTGTTTACGGATTTCGATTGGCCCTGGGACCTGGCAAAATTACCGTCATCGTCAAAAATCCCGTTTGAGGCTAAGACCCATTACAAGATGAAGAAAACCCACGAAATAAGTGCATTCTTTGGTCGCAAACGGACCACAGATGATGACGTTATCAGTCGTTCCACTACACCCGCCTCAGCTGAAGAATTAGTCGAGACGGTTGAAGTGACAAAGCCATCAGCCGACACATCATCAACGACGGCAAAGACTACGACATTACGGTACGTCTCCAGAAAGAAAGTAAAATTAGAACCTAAACCAAAGGACACTAAGGGGATTACAGGCTATTTCAAGTAGTTCTTTCCCGTTCTATTCTTGACTCACATAAAATTTTAAATGCAAAGAACTCCTTCCCAATGATATAATACAGCGGTATTTAAACCGACTTCGTGTAGCCTCTGTCGAGGCTGATGTGAATTTTTTCGTTTTGTCGTTGGCTTGGTGATTAAACCAGGCCAGTCATACCCCACGGCGTCCAACGCCCCTGGGTGATGCGAGAATTAAGTGAAACAACTCCCGACCCGTAGTTGGTGTCGAGGAAATAACATGCAAGATGGCTTGTGATGGCTAGAGTTACCGCTCAGGATTTTCTGAATTCGGACAACACAGGGTAGATAGCTTCGAAAGCAGCGTAAATCTCTTCACGCTGCTTGGCACCAGTTAAAACAATCTTCCCCGAAACGAAAATCAACAACACAATCTTTGGCTTCACCATACGGTAGATCAAACCGGGGAACAATTCGGGTTCATACGACGAGAAAGTACCGTGCGAGAATGCCAACCCTTCCAACCGAATGGGGAATTTGACATCACACGAACCGACAATATTTTGGATCTTAAAGTCGGTGAACTTAGCATTGAACCCAAGCTTTTGGATGATCCGAGCGTACTTACGCGAAGCCAACTTGGAGTCGTCTTCAGACTTGGCACCAGTGACAACCATCTTACCCGAAGCAAAGATAAGTGCGGTGGTCTTAGGTTCCCGAATACGCATAATGACGGCGGCAAACCGCTTGGGGTTGTACTCGGCATTTCTGGCATGTAACGCGATGGTCTTGAGATCTAACCGACAATCAAGGTTGACCGTGGCAACAATATTTTGAAGAGTAGGGACAATGCCTGCAGTCGCCCCGTCATCTTCCTGTTGCTTGGGTTCAATGATATCTTCAGTTTCTTGCTTGAGCTGAGGTGGTTGTTGTTGCTGCATCGGGGCGGGGACCGGCGCCGCACCGTCTTCAGGCTTTCCGTCAAACCCTTGCGGGAACACCAATGAGTCGGGTGCGGTGAAGGCCTTGGCTCTTGCTGCAGTGGTGGGTAATTTGAGCGAATCCATTGTGTTTGTGTGTGTGTTGAAATGAGGGGGTTAGATTGGTTAGGTAACCGCGCAAACAAACCCGAAAAAAGACGGGGGGGCGGGTTCTTTTTATAGTCACCACCCATACTGCATATAAGCCAGCCGATGGATGACACTTGCTGACAGGTGTAAGGGGAGATTCGAAGACATTAGGATCTGTTATGACCCTTTCTAACCGTACCACCATAGTGTCAACCGAGATATATCCTATCTAAATCATACCCGACTTCCCGGTCCCCAGCATGTGACAAGTTCTGGGATAAGAAATTAAATTTTTCATCGTCAACAAAGAAAGAAACTTTTTGTCTAAGATGCGATGCGAATTGATCGTGACCGTTAGCTAAACGTTCTATACATAAGAAAGCATCTAGCATAGTAAGCTTAGAATTAAGGTTACCAGTTTCGTGTATATCAAAGTATTTATGCAGATGCTTTTACGCGGTAGGATTCGATAAAGATGTCGCGGTGACAACTAGTGGCAGCGGATAGGGATGCCCCTGGCATCATCTCGTTACCACAAACATTAGATGGAAAAGACAACAAATTGAATAACTTAACGCTCCTTGAGCACCTTGTTTCTCTTTTCCTTTCTTCTCTTCCGTTCAACCTTCTTGGCGTGCATAGTAGCTGCCATCCGTTCGTAACGTTCCTTCTCTTCCTTAGCTTCGTGACGACGCTTGATTTCTTCGTAACGAGCCTTACGGGCATTAGCCTTTTCTTCCTTCAACTCCCGGTACTTGGCTTTGAACTGTTCTTGAGCCATCCGTTCCTTTTGCCGGGTTTCCCACGTCAGAAGCTTGCGGACCCCTAAAGACTTGATCCGGAACGCATCCTTCTTGATCTTAAAGTCCTTGCCGTTGACTCGCAGACCTTCACCAGGTTCCTTGGGCAAGGGAGTCAAGTATTTTTTCGGAATATCCTCGAGTTTAAGATGGGACGTCGATGACATGGGGTATGTGTGTGTGAATGTAAGTCAATCTCGTGCGATGAGGTGAAAGTGCGACTTTAGGGGATATGCATAGATAAACCTAGATAAGCATACGGTAGCGAACGGTACTGATAATGAGGCCATAGATTAGCGACGTTTTGTGAATAAATATTACTTAAAGGGGGGGTATCAACCGAAAAACTTTGCGTATCGCTGCTTTTCGCTGTTTTTGCTTTGGACGACTGCCTCCCGAGCCCGTTGTAATTCTCTCAGAATCGCCGGGTCGTTCGGCACCAATGCAAGCGCTTGTTCGAGATCAGCCACCGCCTGATCGTACTTACGCGTTTCAATTTCAGCAGTCCCGCGCCGGAAGTGAGCCTTGGCTTTGTCCTGAGGCGTGGCATTGTCCATCTCCAAGATGAAGGTGGCATAGTCAATGGCTCGCGGGTAGTTTTTGAGTTGCAAGCACACCAACAGTAGGTTGAGATAGCACAGCTTCTTGAGGGCTCTGATCTTGGCAAACCAATCGGGTTCGTCGTCAGGATCGGGGTCGTATTGTTGGCAATACCGCACCGCCTTTTGCCATTTGAGCATGGCGTCTCGCTTACGTCCTTCCTTGAAGAGAAGCGTCCCCAGTTCCTTGATGATCGATGCTGCTTTGAATGCCAGCTCCGACGTCTCCTCAATGGTGTCATCGTCATCGGGGTATTCTTCATAGATGTCCCCACCAATAGGGTCATAACAAGCATTGTAGATGGGAACATCGACCACTCCGACGTCTTCTCCGAACCGACCACAATCAGTGATGATTACGGGGATTACAGGCACATCGGGATGGTCCTTGGTCCGCCCGGTGGTGTCGGCCTTTTCCACTGCTCTCACCACCGACTTCCCCTGAGTTACTCGACCAAATACCGTATGTTTGCCAGTAAGATGAGGCTGAGGGTAAGTGGTGATGAAGAATTGAGAACCATTGGCATTCTTCAGCCCGTCGTTGGCCATGCAGAGCTTGAAGGCCTTATCCAACGGTTCATCGACGTTCTCATCGGCAAAGGGTTTGCCTCCATTTAATGTCAGCACCAGCCCCTTACCGACAGTTCCAGGGTAGTTATCGGCACGGTACTTGTAGGTGACATCTCCCCCTTGAATCACAAAGTTCTTGATCACACGATGGAATACAGTATCTTTGAGACTCTTAGCGTCGACCAAATTGAGGAAGTTTTCCACCGCTAGCGGCGCCTTCTCCGCTTCCAAAGCCACCACCACTCGCCCGAGTGGCTCTTGTCCCTGAGCAATGTCCAAGTAGGCCTGGGGCCCCACCAGCTCGATCTTCATCGGGTGATTAGCGCCAGCCGTCTGCGATCGGTAGTTGAAGGTAGTGCGCGGCCCACGGCATCGGCCCTGACGCTGTTGATTCGTAAGCGCACCGAGGCGGCGTCGTGCCGGCTTCGGCATTTATTGTCAACTGCCGAGAGTACAGCCAAACTGTGGCTTTGCTGGCTGACGACGAGTGCATTAGGTACGTGTTTGCGACATCCACGGTTGCCATTAGCGGTCAAAATCTAGGGCTTTTACGGTTTTGTACTTTTTTACGAATTTTCCGTGTGGGGTCAGCGGCTATTGCAAGCATCCCTATTCGCTACCACTGGAATTTGTCCAAAAAGCCTCCATCACGGGTGTCACTGCGTACCCGCCATAACTCCGGCGGCGTTATAGCCGCCAATACGAGACAGGTCTAAATCCATACGAGGACTAAATACATACGAGTAACTATCCTTGGCGAGACGAAATGCCTTTACCGGGACCAAGAACTGGCTTCGAAAGGCGGCTTTCTCCGTTACCGGGCTAGCAGACAATTTGGAGCCGCTTAAAAATATACTGTCCGGTGGTGTGTGGTACCACGTTATCTTTGCGGCTTTATCGAGAAGCCACACCCAGAAAAAAAAAAAAAAAAACCGAGATATCGCCAATAGCGACGACGCCACCACTGAAAAGTTTCTCCCCCGTGGTCCCTTCTCTTGCCAACGGATTACCCAGTTGGCATGATATTTGGATGGATCAATCGAGAAAAAGGGTCACCAATGAGTAAATTGTTCCCTGCGTCGTCATAAAATATGATTATGCGGGATAATGACAGCTCCCCGCGAATACCAAATCGTGATGACGCCAATTTTCAGCCGGAGCCGTACATGATAGGGCGCTCTATCATTACACCCCGCCAAAAAAGGTCTATATTATAGGCGATAATCACTTTGTAAATCCTCCTTGTAACACCATGTCCGATCCCTTGGATGCCATCAAAAGTCAGGGGACTCTCGGTGATCCAAGCGCTCATGAAATCAATTTGAATGCCGTCACTTCCCACCAGTACCTGATTGGTGAGGTCGGTGGCCACTTGACCGATGCTCAAAAGGAGTTCGTGTTGCTCCGGTTGGATCATGTGGGGTTGGAAACTTTGGCTGATTTACCTCCCGACGCCGTGTTCATCATCGACAAAGTCGACGCCCTCGACATCAATGAGGCTGTGAAAATTCTTAAACAAGCGATCAAGGACCACAACGGTGACTACAACATTGCCACCAAGGACCTCGAACTCTGGAAGAAACTTGTGTCCTATGAACATGTTGGTGACGTACCCCTGGTCGACCTGGACAATGAAAAGATCAAAAACGAAATCCACGTGTCGGAAACGCCTCATGGCGACATGTTGAATGAAACCGAATCGTTTGACTATTCCAGAATTGTCGACTGGAACTTCCAAACCCGGTTGGAGGCAACAATCGTGGCCTACTGGTCTCCATATGTTGAAGTTCGTTCGACGACCGATCCCTTTGATGACCCTACCCTCCCCGTGGAGACGTTGCGAGTGTACATTCTTGGTATTATCTGGACTGGTATTGGGTCTGTGATTAACACCTTCTTCCACAACCGTCAACCTTCAATCACCTTGCAAGCGGCAGTGGTCCAAGTGTTGTTGTACCCGTGTGGGGTGTTGATGGCTACGGTGTTGCCTAAATGGAACATTGGGTTCGGTAAGTACAAAGCACCGCTTAACCCGGGGCCCTGGAATTATAAGGAGCAGTTGCTCTGTACCTTATTTTATGCCGTATCTGCTGGTGTCCCTTACGTTATCGATAATATCCAGGTGCAAAAGATGCCCATGTTCTACAACAACGAATGGGTTGACTTTGGGTACCAGGTGTTGCTCATGTTGCTGTCACAATTTATGGGCTTTGGTTTTGCTGGGTTGTTACGGAAGTTCGTCATTTTCCCCGTACAATGCATGTGGCCCGATATGTTACCGACGTTAGCGTTGAACAAAACGCTTATGAAGCCTTCTAAAAAAGAACGGATTAACGGCTGGACCATTTCGTCGTACGCGTTCTTTTTCATTGCCTTTGTCGGCAGTTTCCTTTGGTACTGGGTGCCCAACTACTTGATGCAATTTCTCTCGACATTCAACTGGATGACTTGGATCAAGCCCGACAATTTTAACCTTGTTACTATAACCGGGTCAGTAAATGGACTTGGTATAAACCCCATCACCAGTTTCGATTGGAATATCATCAATTTCAACTCGTGTCTTCAGTACCCGTTTATTTCAACAGTGACGCAATACCTTGGGTCGCTTCTTGGGTTTTTCATCATCGTTGGTACGTACTATTCCAACTACAAATGGACTGCCTACATGCCCATCAACAGTAACAGATTGTTTGACAACAAGGGGAAACGATACGATGTCAAGTCGGTGGTTGACAAAAACCTGTTGTTTGACAAGGAAAAATACCAAAAAGTGGGGCCTCCCTTCTACACCGCGGCTAATTTGATGACGTATGGTAGTTTCTTTGCCATCTATTTGTTCCTGGCGATATACGAATTTGGTTCAAACTGGCGGCAAATGTGGTTTTCGATGAAGACGTTTATCAGACTGATTCGCAACTTCAGAAAGTCGCTGGTGTACGATGGTTTTGACGACCCCTTCCTGGTAAGAATGAAGCGTTACCCTGAAGTTCCTGAGTGGATTTTCTTCATCGTATTGGTGATCTCAGTGGTGTTGTCCATTGTATGTGTCAAGATTTACCCGGCGCAGACACCGGTGTGGACCATCTTCTTTGCCTTAGCCATCAACTTGGTGTTTTTGGTGCCGTTGACCATGTTGCGGGCGGTGGCAGGGACCACGTTTGGTCTTAATGTGTTAGTTGAGCTCATCATTGGGTATGCTATCCCCGGTAACGGGTTGGCCCTTATGTACGTTAAGGCCATTGGTTACAACATTGATGGTCAAGCGCAAAACTATATTTCCGACCAAAAGCTTACTCACTACGCGCTGATCCCTCCCCGGGCATTGTTCCGGTGTCAATTGCTTTCGACGTTTATTTCTTGTTTTGTTTCCCTTGGTATGGTTCAGTTCTTGATGACGGGTATCAAGGACTACTGCATGCCCAACAACCGACAAAAGTTCACTTGCCCTAATAGTACCACTTTCTACTCGGCGCTGATTACCTGGGGTGTCATTGGACCGCAAAAGTCGTTCCAATTGTACCCCATCCTCAAGTGGTGTTTCCTCATCGGTGCTGGTGCTGGTGTTGTGTGTCTCTTGTTCAAGTTTTACGGTCCGCAACGGTTGACGAGACGTTTCCAGCCATCAGTGTTCATTATGGGTTTGCTTAACTGGGCGCCTTATAACTTATCGTACTACACCATGGGGTTATACATGTCTATTGGTTTCATGTGGTATCTTCGTACCAGGTTCACGGCTTGGTGGTCGAAGTATAACTACACTTTGCTGGCCGCGTTGACCGCAGGTTTAGCATTTTCATCAATTATTGTGTTCTTTGCCGTGCAATACCACGATAAGCTGATCGAATGGTGGGGTAACGATGTTCCCTACGGAGGATACGAAGGGGTGGTGGGTTCATTAATGAATGCCACTTTAGAAGCACCGGATGGCTACTTCGGCCCCCGGGCCGGTAGTTACCCCGAATAATAAGGTATGTACGTGCGTATAATATTTTTTAAGATAACAATAAACTGCGTTGAACTAAATGCACCAGTTGATTCGCGGAATTTTAGGAACGGAACTTTACGCGTACCCCTAATGACGACCCACTACGATATTAGTAACCAACAGTTGTTGGAGGCAGCTGGCATTATCCACAGTGTTCATTTTTTGAGATTGACAAGTTCATAAAAGTGCGAGGTAACACATGCTCAGTTGACCTGATTTCAAAACACAAAGAGCATGGAAACCAAAGACTTGAAGTGTACGGATCGATTTCGACAAATCGCGTAGTTGACTTATTAGGCTGATGGGGTAATTGATTTTAGCTTTATGCTTAATACATTGTCATTTGCTGAAAACAACTCGTAAATTTTGAAGAGGTATAGATGTCACTGCACCATTACGGTATGGGGTTGATGGACACGCTAGCATTGTCGCTGGCTCATTTTAAGCGATCATGACGTATTACCTGATTAGTGCGAGCTTTGAAAGTGCGACGATGGGTGGTGGGTGCGATGTCGTCACGTGCCTTAGGGTTTCTCACCTGGTCGCAGCTGGCGCGCCTTGTGTGAAAATTTCTCAACACCAAAGAGCTCCCACATCCAAAGGCTACATCATGTCGGTCGCTCAAAAGATCTTGAACGAAAAGCCCACTGAATTGGAAACCAAGGTTGCCCAAGCCTTCGTTGACTTGGAACAACAAGGCGACCTCAAGGCCGAACTCCGTCCCTTGCAATTCAAGCACGTCAAGGAAATCGACGTCTCCGGTGGTAAGAAGGTGTTGGTGGTGTTCGTCCCCCCTCCCTCGCTCCCCGCTTACAAGAAGGTCCAAACTAGATTGACCCGTGAATTGGAAAAGAAGTTCCCCGACAGACACGTCGTGTTCTTGGGTGAAAGAAAGATCTTGCCCAAGCCCGCCAGAAAGTCGAGAAAGCAACAAAAGAGACCCCGGTCGAGAACCTTGACCGCCGTCCACGACGCCATCCTCGAAGACTTGGTCTTCCCCACCGAAATCGTCGGTAAGAGAGTCAGATACTTGGTCGGTGGTGCCAAGATCGGCAAGGTGTACTTGGACTCGAAGGACTCCAACGCCGTCGACTACAAGTTGGACTCGTTCCAACAATTGTACACCAAGATGACCGGTAAGCAGGTTGTGTTTGAAATTAAGGGTGAAACCTACTAGGTGCCCTAGGGGACGGATGGTTGGATCCATCATTGTACATGTAGACTATAATAAAACGTGGTAATGAAATCCTATATTTTTCGTACGTATGCCGTGGGGAACATCCCGCACTCGCCATTAAGCTCGCCTTCGGTCCAGCCACTGCCGTCGGTATCGTCCTGGACTAAGATGATCTTATCGCCGGCACTGATGCTGATTTCGTCATCGCCATCGGCAACGTAGTCGTAGAGCGCTTCCAAGTATTGCACGCGCTTGGCACCTCGTTTGGGAGCCACTTGCGGACCTTTCCGCTTCTGTTCCTGAGGTGCTGGTGCCGCTGGAGCTGCAGGGGCTCCGCCGCTAGTACCGCTAGCATCACCACCACCAGCAGAGAGCTCAAGATACAGGGTGGGCACGAGCCCCACGGCACCATTAATCTCCACCTTAGTCCACCCCGACCCATCATCAGCCGCCACCAAGTTAAACAGCTGACCTGCATCGATACTGATTTCATCACTATCGTTAGCAGTATAAGCGTAGAGAGCTCTACCTCCACCAGTTCCTCCACCAGCATTACCACCACCGCTAATGGTACTGGCACCAGTGACCTTTCTCCGTAACGAAAATGCTCCCAGCTTGGAGAACGTCGGTGTCCGACTGGGAGTAGACATCATCAGCGCCGAGTCCGATTCGTTTTGGTGATGGTGAGAGGTGGAGTCGTGACTGCGCTTGATGAGACCAAAGAGCTTCTTCTTTTGCGGAGCCTCTTCGTGGTACGACATGTCTTTATCCCCACAGTAGTTCTGGATGATTTCAATCTCCACTTCGTTCTTCACCCGATTAGCATCAGCCTTCATAAACTTAAGTAACACTTGGAGCAGTTGCGACAAGGGACTGTCAAACTTTAGGGTGATCTTTTCCCCCAATTCCAGCTTCCGCAGCGCTGTCAACTCTTCAAGCTGTTGTTTAGCGTCGAGCGTGTCCTCTTCTAGCACCTGGTAACTGTTAAGATCGTGGAATAACCGCCGCTTCAAGTCCTGTAACTCACCACCATCAATGGTGACCAACATCTCGTCGTCGTGCCAAAACAGACAAGGAACAAACACGTTATCGGCAGGCTCGCTCCACGCCGCTTGGTTGTGCTTGATGAACATCTGGGTGTCGAGACCCGGCTGGTTTTGGGCGATGGTATTGTCAATGGTGTGCAAGTGGTTCTTGACTCGATCCAACAGATTGCGCTCAATGATGCCGGCGTTCTTGAGTAACTTATTAACAAGTTCCACTCGGCACTCGTTAAGTTCCTGGAGGTAGTCCAAGATCTCGGGGACGTCCTGGTAGTAGTATTTATCCTTTAACCGGTTGGATACCGCCAACTTGATAATGTAGTCGTTTTTACCAATATTCATGTCCACTTCCCGGTCGTGGTACTTGTTCTGAGCCCGATCCAGCGCCAGCCGTTCGGTTTTGGAGCGGGCGTGCTCTGCTTGTTGACACAAGTGGTCGTAGTTCTTTTTCGCCTTGGCGACGTTATCTTCGCTCTTTTGCTTCTCGTCGACCAAATACTGATTAATCGATTCCACCTGGCGAAGAATGGTACCCGTCTTGTTCTTCAATGACAGCAAATTGTCGGCGATCTTGGTGTTGAACTCGTTGGAAAGGTGGAGGTGTTCCTGAGCGATCTGTTCGGTTTGGTTGAGTAAATCGTTCCACACGACCATCAGGGCACTTTCAAGGGACCCGGGAGTGATCTGGGGATTGTCTCCCACCGATACTGGCGCCAGGGCCTTGGCCTTTTTGTCAAAGTGGCGCTTGGTGAGCTCCTTGAGCTTGGTGGAGTATTCCCGCTCGAGGGCGGCTCGTTCCCGGTAGAACTCTTCGGCATCACTGAGCCAATTGACACCGTTGCTCACCCAATTGCTGGTGGGCTTGAAGGCGTCCTTGAGTTCGTTGCCAATGGAAAGGCTCATATCGGCCTTAGCGGAGTCGTGAGAGTTATCGGACCGTGGTACTGCAGGTAGACATAGAGATCTCCAGCCATCAATGACATGATGTCTCCCACCGCCATCGACTCTACTTCAAGGCTCAATGCCGAGAGACGATTAATTATAGGGTTTCAGTGTTGTTGTCATGTTGCAGAATCGTATTTTGGCGCTAGGTTTATGTTTGCTTTTCATGTTTCTCTGGTTTTGTGGAAATATCTCGCAAGCTCGTACCTTGTAAGTGCGGACCGCAGCTCACTACTAATTAAATGATAGTGTGATAATGAAAACGGTACTAGCCATGCTACGTTCAAACCCCGAAAGCAACACCATGAATTTAGTAAATATTTATATGGAGATAGTATTTTGTCACTTAAATCTTCACAATGGATAGTTTTTCAGTTCTTAAGCCCCTTTTTGTCACAATTACCTGGTATCTCGTCCACTCGGTGGGCTAGGCTCGCGCGCAACCAAATCCCACCACCGCACCGGTTCAGTCGTCAACCCTTTGTCCATTGGCAGTGCCCCTCTCCCACAATCCACCATGCCCAAGTTAGAAGAGTGGGAAATCAAAAAGTACTGGGAGATCTTCTCTGGCCTCGGTCCCGTCGACAACAAATTGACGGGGGATCGGGTGCAACCAGTACTCAAGAACCTGCGGCTCCCCGACGCCCAGCTCGCCCAGATCTGGGAGCTTCTGGATATTGATGATGACGGCAAGCTTGACTTTGAGGAGTTCTGCATCACCATGCGGCTCATTTTTGATTTGGTCAATGGCAACGCCCAGCAGGTACCGTCCCAATTGCCCGACTGGTTGGTGCCAGCGTCGAAAATCCACTTGATCCAAGCCAAACAGGCGTTGAGTGGTAATGCTAATGATATGTACAACGTTCTGGGCACGCTGGACGACGATGACGACCGGTTGCTGGACGATTTCGACTGGTACATCTCGCCTACCGATCGGTCGACCTACGAAGCTATCTATAACCGCAACAGCGACAAGTTGGGCCGGGTACGGTTCGAATCCTTGCAACCGTTGTACGACGGGTTATCCAAGGTGCCGGCGCTGGACATATCGAGCGCCTGGAACCTTGTCAACCCCAAACTGTTTGAGACCATCGATAAGGACCAAGTGCTCGTGTTTTTACACATTTTGAACCAGCGAGAGAACGGCAAGCGCGTGCCTCGCGGGGTGCCGGCGTCGCTTCGAGCTACGTTCTCCAAGGAAGCTCCCAACTACGATCTTGCCGCTCAGCAAACGCTGCTGCAACTGTACCAACAGCTGCTGGTGCCACCGCAACGGCTGGGGGACAAGAAGCTGTTTGGTCACGACTACTTGAGTAAAATTGGTCAGAGTCTGGTGATTGCCGAAAAGGGCACCGATTTCAGTGTCACTGAAGGTACCGACTGGGAGGAAGCGCGGTTAAAGCGTCAACTCCAGGACCTCGAACAATTACTCGAAAAGGCCCAGCAGCAAAAGCTCGGCGGCGGTTCTGGTAACGATGGCTCCGACCTCGGCGTCGTCAAGCACGAGTTTGAGCAATTGCTCAAGTACAAACAAAACCAGCTTCACCAGGCTCGCGCCGGCGGCTCCCGCAACGACTTGGGGCTGGTGGTGGGAGACATCGAGTTGATCGAGAGCCAAGTGGCCCAGTTAGAGGGCTACTTGTCGCAAAAGCAACAGGAATTGGCGGCGATCCAGCAGGAAATTGCCGCGTTAAAGTAATGACGATGATAAATGTTTATCTTAATGCGTAGGATTTATTGGCGATGGTTTATCTAGAGAGAAAGAGAAGGCTTACTTCTTGGCTTCGTCAGCCTTGGGTTCGGGCTCGGGAGTGGGCAACTTCATCGACTCGGGAGTGAAGTCTTGGCCTTCGCCGACTTGTTCCCACACCGACGACCCCACGGTGAAGTTTCTCCAGGCCTGGGTCAATTCGAGGGGTTCGTACACCACCCGCTTCTTTTCCTCGCTGTATCTGACTTCGGTGTAACCCGTAGTGGGGAAGTCCTTTCTCAACGGGTGCCCTTCGAACCCGTAGTCGGTCATGATTCTTCTCAAGTCGGGGTGGTTTTCGAAGAACACCCCGAACAAGTCGTAGGTTTCTCTTTCGAACCAGTTGGCCCCCTGGAACAACGGCACCACCGACGGCACCGACGACGTTTCCGAGGCGTAGGTCTTGACCCGGATTCTCGAGTTGTGTCTCACCGACAACATGTTGTAGACCACGTCGAACCGGTTGGTTCTCGACGGGTAGTCGGCGGCGGTGACGTCGACCACCAGCTTGAATTGGGCCGAGGTGTGGTGCTTCAAGAACAGCATCACCGGGAGCACCGCCGACGGGGCGATGTAGATGGTGAGCTCGTCCTTCCACACCGAGAACTGCTGGATGTACTTGGGCATGCACGCCATGATGTACTTGCCGTACTTGTGCAATTCGTCGATGGTGTCCTTGTACTTGTCGGTGGGGTTGACGATGGGCACCTCGATCTCCTTCTGGAACTTGGGCCGGGGCAACGTCCGCGGGTCGACGAGGTCGTCCTCAGGAGAATGGGAATACATCCGGGCCTGACGACCAGCACGGGCCAAGGGGCGAATGGCAGCTCTCCGAAGGGCGCAGCGGTACATTGGGTGGTGGGATGAAAAATTGGTGGCCGGTTATTGGTTGTGCGAAAGTGCGACTAGGGACAAGCATAGGCGTTGACGACGATTAGGGTATTGCCATGTGATGGGTTAGGCTGGGGACTTTTGGAGGAGATAATGTGAACTAGGAGTTTAGGAGAGTTTGGGGTTATATCATGGTGGTTCAATATTGGGTTAGTTGTTGGTTACAGTAGTGTTGTTGGTGGTCCTCTCCTCACTATTAAGTCTGTGCGACAGAACCCTACCAGCAACAACAAAGAGTAAAATGTAATTGATTAATCTTGTTGTGAGTGGTCTATTGCTGATCACGCTTGGTGATCATTTGTCAGCCTGGTTGATTAAATCAATTGCCATAACTGTGCGATTGACTCTACCTCGTCTTGAACACCATACTTAAAATGAACAGCAAACCGAAGTTCAAACGCCAAATAAATTTTTAATCAACATCCTTTCATCTCCACTGCGGCTAGTGCTTCATAGTAAAGCAATTAGCTGAAAAGTCCAAAGACCAAAAGTGTTTAGTTGTGATTTTTGAACTTTCGATTTTTTGTTAACTCACAGTAGTAAACCCTAAAGCTCGACTGGGGTTCAAATCGATGAAATTTTCAAATCTCGTCAAATTTTATATAGATGAACAAATCAATTAGAACGTAGTTAGCCATCTCAAAGCTGCTATCACCACAAACTACCACATTCTCGTAATTTCATTTTTCACCGGAGACGGTTTCCTAGCGCTACTATTTACCTTTCCATCGACATCGCTAGTCACCACGCGCATGGTGTTATGCCTTTTCGTACCCTTGGCGAACTCACCCCATTACCCGATGGAGTCAAGGCAAGCGACAAATTCGATATCTATGTGTTTGTTCTCCTGATGCTGGTCAGTGGTGGCCGGGGGGCGCAGCGGTTCTACCTCACCTGTACTGACTTTACCGAATGCCACGACAAGATTTGCAACCAGCATCTCCTCCAACGGCAAGAAAACTGGTGGTTGACGCCCGACTCCAACTGTGTCATTCCTCCCAACCAGGTGGTGGAGATGAAGACGTGGTTGTTCCGCAATGCCGTCAAGTTCCTCGTGCGAGACTCCAAGGACTTGATGGGAGCGTTTACCCCCACTAAAGGCCATCTGCCGCTCGAGGCCAAGTACCTTTACAAGTGCAAAGAGCTAGGCTCCGAACGAATCGACGAGTGGAACCGTGGCAATGAATTACCGCTTCGCCTCAGTCATAACTTTGCCAAAAACTTTTGCGTGGTGAAAGCGGTAGCGTTCCTCGAACGGGATCTCAAGGGCATAATCAGGCTTGTCGCTCGGCTGGCGGCGCTTATAAACTACCAAAAGGAATTGATGGAAAACCCCCGGGGCTTCAAGGCGTTCATGGAACGTCTTCAACAAAACTTATCGGCCGATGTTTGGGACCAGCCGCGAGCCTTACGCATACCAAAGGAGCTCCGACCGTCTCCCGAATTGATGAAACGACTCCGACAACAGCAACAGAGTTTCTACGAGAATGCTCAACCGAACATGGAGCAAGAGGCTCAACCAACCCAACAACACCATCACCATCACCAAGCCAACAATCATCACCGTGACGTTGAAGACATGAATCTCTCATCATCGGACGAAGAAGAAGAGGAAGAAGATCCGAATAACGGTACGCTGACAGCTAGACCAACACAATCGCTAAACTTAACCAGCTTACAACAAGCAGAACTACTAAGCGAATACGAAGAGGTAGCTCGCGGAGCGTCGATGGTCGACATTAATATCGGTGGCGAAGGCAGCGAAGGCGGAGGAGTCGACTACCACGACGACATGAACCTTTCTTTCGATGATGACGACATTAGCGAAGCTCCCGTACGAAAAGCACCAGTCATTGACACACAAGTAGTGTTTGAATCAGAACCAATTGTGGTCGACTCCATCAATAAACTCGATCCTTTAATATTCGGTCGACTGTACACTTTTCCCTGTGAGTTTTTGGGTTACGTCAATGATGTCGATCTTCTGATTCGAGCCAGTTACACATCGGAGGAAAAGTATGAAATTCCCGATATCCAACTCTGGTTTGCTGACCCAGGATATACGACCGAAGGACGAATAATTCCTAGCGATAAGTTGTTGCTGGTGACGGTGACTCGGGAAATGGTGCTACAGTTCTTCAATGTCAGGACGTTAGCGGAACTAGCAACACATAGCCGCACCATTGACGAAAGTCTCAAGGAACAATGGAGACCGGGGGTCGTGGGTCAGTGTACCGTTAAGCGCACCGAGATCGACGGGGTCCCCATATGGCTCTACATCAGCACCTAATCACAATTGCATGTAGTCGTCCAGTTGACGACTTTTTACAAAACATTTTAATTATTTAATATTATTATTAATACGATGCTTATGATATTACAGATGATGACACTTAGGGAAATCTTTCACTGATTATTGGCCTTATCGCGGTCTTCCTTCATCTTTTTGACGATGCGGTCACTTAACGATTGTCGAGGAGCAAAGTTAATTTCTACCCCCAGGTTATCCCGCAGAAGATGGGGACGAGCCTTACCGTTGGCGTCGGGGTGGTGGTCAGCCATCAGAATGCTTGAATTCCAGTTCAGTTGGGCCTGGAGTTGCAATTGCAGGTTGCGAGCATTCTTGTGTAAGGGATAGTCACTAAACATGGGGATGTTGGTGAGCGAATTGTCCGAGTTCAATAACGAGATGCCATCGGAGTCGGACGCCGAGCGGGAAAGCGCTCCCAGTCCCGTACGCCGGTGTTTCCGCTTTAATTGGCGACGTTGCTTGAGCTCAGTAGTTTTACGTTCCTCTTCGTCGTCGGAGTCAACGGCATATACGGGTTTCTTGACGTCCATGCCGAGCTTGGATCCCATTTCCACCAAGTTGAAATCGTTAGGGAAGAGTTGGGGACCAAGAGTATTAACCAGCTCGGTGATTTCCTCGGCAAGTTCCTGGCGCAATTGCTTGATTTCTTGTACTGACAGTCCATCGGTGAGAGAAAGCACAAGGGGACGAATCAGCTTGAAAAGATCCATACCTTGTTCACCCGTAACCAACGCCGAGTAAGTAACGACCACACCACACAAGTATAACACCACCCATACCCAGAATAAGGTGTGGTTCAGCCAGATGCCTTCACGCTTACAGTACCACGTTCCCAACGTCGCCCAGAACGAATAGACAATGGGAGCAAACCCCATCAGGATCAAGATCTTCCACGTAGCCACGACGTCGTTGGCCTTGATCTTGACCGTCAGTGATTTAAGAGCTTCGTCAGCCTTTTGTCTCGAGATCTTCTTGGCCACGAGGAACACCGGGGAAAACAATACTGCTCCCGGTAACGCTAATACGAAGAAGAAAGCGATCTTAGCGAGTCTCATGATTAACTCGGGCACAAGTCGGAGTTTGTGCAGTTCGTCACAGGCTTCGACGTAGTGATCGGCCAACAGCAATTGTTTGAGCTTTTCGTTGTACACTCGGACCTTTTCCTTAATTTGTTGCACGCGAGGATCATCCTTGAACGTTTCATAGCCAAGCACGAGTCGCCGGTTCATTTCCACCACTAAGGGGAGGGGTAACGATTGGGCCAAGTTACCAGCATACAACCGGCGAGCCGCCTGAATAAGCATGAGAGTATCGTAGTCTTCAGCGGTAACGGTGACGGCTTTAAGCCCCGCTTCAATCACTTCTAAAAGCTCCTTGACGGCATCGCGGTTAGTCAGAGGATTAGCGTACTTCTTGACGAGCTCTTCGTCGATTTCGATGGGGTGGCCAAACTCAATTACTGCCCGCAGCCGGAACTTGTGGGCATGGAAGTAGTTCATGCCACAGGGGACAATGCGGACCTTGCACTTGGGATCGTGGTCCATGGCACCGAGGGCCATGATCGCCACGCCGGCTTTAAGGGGGAGAAGCGACGTCCGGTCATGGGAGCCACCTTCGGGGAAGATACCGATACAGTGGCCGTGGCTCAAGTGTTCGAAGACGGTGTGGTACACTTGCTTCTGGTCGACCTTATCGGCGACTTTAAACAGTGTCCCTTGGCGTAAAAGAGTTTCCACTTTGGTCAGCCGCTTGAATTCTTTGCGGATCCGCAATTCGGTGTCGGAGATGACTTCTGCCACTTCGCAAGCACCTAACGATTGAGGAAGAGCCACAAGCCCCTTGACCATACACTCTTGGGTGAAGCGTGTACCTTTACCCTTAATAACTAAAGGATCATCATTGAAATCGACGTAGATCTTACCCGTGGCGGGTCGCAAGTTATCCTGAGCTCGAACCACGGGGATGGATAACTGACTGCGAGACACAAGCCCAATAAACTTACGAGCGTACAGCTTAGCAGCAACAAGGAACAGGATACGACGACCAGCTTCCTTCAGCACTTGTTGCATCAAGATCATCGGATCAACAAACTGGTTGGCGTGGGGAGCAGCGACAAAGATCACCGGACCCAGGCGAGGAAGTCTAAATGCTCCTCGAGGCCGTATTTCTCGGAAAAAGCAGTCAAACACGATCTGGAATGCTCCCATGATGAGGTCATAGATCCAGAGCCGCCACCATTGCGGTTCGTGGTACTCAATCGCTTGCGATTGGGAATTGGATGGGGTAGAGGAGACTGAGAAAGACGATGGTGTCTCGGGGTCGGGCGATGGCTTTGATGCGAGGACACTGTCTTCTTCCAGAGCCCCGACCAAGGATTGTCTTCGTTTCATGGCCAGCCAAGCGATGGGGGAGTTGTGGGTTGAATTACGAGAGGAAAACAAGGATAAGATTAGACTTGGAGTGGACTGACTGAGGGTAGGCGCTCCTCCGAAGCCGGGTCACGTGACTGATCGATGAGGATATCGCCATGGAGAGCGGCCCGCCTTGTAGAAGTTCGATGGAATTTTCCTTGACGACTGTGCGATTATTTGTAGGAATAACACCGAGTTGATAACAATTGAAGAAATGCGGTTGGGAAGTGGTGGGGAAGCGAGGGGAATGCCAGCGATGCACGGCATTAGAATTTAATTCCCCACTTGTCCCCCCTCTCCTGATAATTCCGATGGCCGTCATGCCGATCTAAATATTGCGCTCGGGGTTATCACACACGGTCGTGGCGCGCCCGATTACATTAAAAATCGCGGTTGCAGGCGGCACCGAGTAATTGCCGATGTCACCTAGGGTTGTTCTCCTCCCTTGTCCGATCGCACCCGAAAAATGGGGCAACGGCGCCGAGAGCGATTAATTCCCGTCTGGGGTAACCACCCGGCACAACGCCGGAGTTGTCGGAGACCTGGGGTCACGACCCTGAAGCAAATTACCTTAGTAGTTGTTAAAGTAGAGATGGTAGGCGATTGATGTATTATCAGACAGATCAAACTCAATCGAAATATACGGTGAGTTCTTTGCCGGTACCGGCTGGTGCGAGTAGTAGGTAGCCCCGGCTATAGGGTCCGGTTAACCCTAGCCACTCGCATTTTGGGAGTTACCTATCGGAAGGTGCCACCGGGTGGAGGGGTCACCCACTCAATTGGCTAGCCTACCGTCCCCCACAAAATGCTCCCCAGAATGTTCCATCGGCAGTAGGGGCGGCAGCCGTCGACGGTTGTGGCGTTTGTGGTAAATTAACGCTGTGATAATTGATCCCCACACATGTGATTTGTTTCCCGAGGATGGCCTTCGGTAGCCGACGCCTGGTGGCAGCGGTGCAGGACATCCGTTTATCCTAGGGTGGAAAAAAAAAAGGACGTGGTGACTATCGGCACCGCGGTCCGAAATGTGGGGGCCACTACCAAATTGCCGTCGGCTTAGCGGTTGCCACAAGAGTATTGGCTTCGGAACGTCGGTCCTACCACCGCTCCCATTAACCGCAATTAACTAACACAACAGTAATAGAGATAGGTTATGTAGGTATAGTAGACGGTTCGATTGGTTGGAATCTAGCAGTGGCTCGTTGCCGAACATGGTGATGGTTGGGGAGCATGTGGTTTAGACCCGCCACTAGTGATAAATTACCCCCTGAAAAAAGATAGTAGGGATAACAACTTAAACGGTATTGTCGTCGATAACCCGATCTAACTATATCTCCAACGCCATAATAAATATAAATTGAGGCATTGTAATAATACAGGAACATAACCTACAAACCGATAACTTAGTAGCTACCTGTAATTGGCTAAAGCACCATAGTTTGTCGGTGGTGGTAATCACAGGCTTGACCGAGGTTCGTTCCCCGGATGGTCTATGTGCAGGACCTCACTTCTCCCCCCGCACCAGGGCAATCGACAATTGTCCATTATCAGCGGCACAGTATATAAGGACCAGCCATTCCCCCCCTAGCTAACGGTTTTTCCTTTTGTTCAAACTCGTTTTACCCATTGTCCACTTAGGAAAACTTACACGTTGACCCACCATGGCAATTACCTTTAACGACAAAGTGGTCATCATCACCGGTGCTGGTGGTGGCCTCGGGAAGCAATACGCCCTTGAATTCGCCAAAAGAGGCGCCAAGGTCGTCGTCAACGATCTCGGGGGTTCGCTCTCCGGTCAAGGCGGAGACTCGCGGGCTGCTGACGTGGTTGTTAACGAAATTAAGGCTGCGGGAGGTGAAGCCGTGGCTGACTACAACAACGTCCTCGACGGGGCTAAGATCGTCGACACTGCCGTCAAGGCTTACGGTACTGTCCACATTGTCATCAACAACGCTGGGATCTTGCGGGATGCTTCGTTCAAGAAGATGACTCCCGAGAACTTTAAGCTTGTCCTCGACGTTCACTTGAACGGGGCCTACAAGGTGACGCAAGCGGCGTGGCCCTACATGAGACAACAGAAGTTTGGTCGGATCGTCAACACTGCTTCTCCCGCTGGTCTCTACGGGAACTTTGGCCAGGCCAACTACTCGGCCGCCAAGCTCGGGTTGCTTGGGTTTGCCGAAACCTTGTCCAAGGAAGGTGCCAAGTACAACATTCTTGCCAACACCATTGCTCCTCTTGCCAAGCTGAGAATGACGGAGCTGATCATGCCTCCCGAGATCTTGGAACAACTCTCGCCGGAAAAGGTGGCGCCGTTGGTGTTGTACTTGTCGCTGGACGAAAACGAACTTAGCGGTGAGACCTTTGAAGTCGCCGCTGGCTTCTACGCCCAAATCAGATGGGAACGCTCGGGTGGTGCCTTGTTCTTGCCCGACGAGACGTTCACTGCCGAAGCGGTGGCGCTGAGAATCGACGACATCACCGACTTTGACTCCGACGACAAGCGCCCGGAATACTTGCAAACCCAACACCCCAAGATGCTCAACGACTACACCACGTTGGTGGAAAACGCCCACAAGCAAGCGCCGTTTGACAACTCCAAGGTCGACCCCATCTCCCTCAAGGGCAAGGTGGTGCTCATCACCGGGGCCGGCGCCGGGTTGGGCAAGGACTACGCCAAGTTCATCGCCAAGTACGGCGCCAAGGTCGTCGTCAACGACTTCAAGGACGCCTCGGAAACCGTCAAGGAGATCATTGCTGCTGGCGGCGAGGCCCACGCCGACCAGCACGACGTGGCCAAGGACGCCCAGGCCATCATCGACAACGTCATTGGCAAGTACGGCCGCATCGACGTGTTGATCAACAACGCCGGGATCTTGCGGGACAAGTCGTTCGCCAAGATGACCGACGCCGAATGGTACTCGGTGCAACAGGTGCACTTGATCGGCACCTTTGCCCTCTGTAAGTTGGCGTGGCCCCACATGGCGGCGCAGAACTTTGGTCGTATCATCAACATCACCTCGACCTCGGGGATCTACGGGAACTTTGGCCAGACCAACTATGCCCTGGCCAAGGCGGCGATCTTGGGGTTCTCGAAGACGCTCTCGATTGAAGGGGCCAAGAACAACATCAAGGTGAACATTGTTGCTCCCCACGCCGAAACGGCGATGACGTTGACCGTATTCCGTGAAGAGGACAAGAACTTGTACCCTCCGCAATTGGTGGCTCCTCTTTTGGTGTACTTGTCGCTGGAAGAAGTGGAATTGACCGGAGCTCTTTTCGAAGCCGGTGGTGGCTGGATTGGGTTCACCAGATGGCAACGGGCCAAGGGCGCCGTGTCCAAGGCCCAACACATTGGTCCCGAGTTCATTGCCGACCACATTGAAGAAATCACCAACTTTGACGAAGACACCATCAACCCCGGCTCCACCACCGAGTCGTCGATGGCGATCTTGGACGCCGTTGCCAACGCCGGCGACGACGCCGACGCCGCTGGTGACGACGACGACGACGACTCCGAACCCTGGCACTACACCGACCGCGACTGTATCCTCTACAACATCTCCGTTGGTGCCAAGGTCGACGAGCTCAAGTACGTCTACGAAAACGACCCCGACTTCCAGGTGGTGCCGCTGTTTGGGATGATGCCTACGTTCAACTGTGGCGGCTCGTCGCAGTTCTCGTTTGCCGACCACTTGGAGAACTTTAACCCCATGTTCTTGTTGCACGGGGAACAGTACATCCGGGTGCACAAGTGGCCCATCCCCACTGAAGCCACCATCAAGTCGGCGTTCAAGCCCATTGCCATTACTCCCAAGGGCAACAACGTCGTCGTTGTCCAGGGTTCGACCCAAAAGGACGAATCGGGCGAAGTGGTGTTCTCCAACGAGTCCACCTTCTTCATCCGCAACTGCAAGGGTGAAGCCAAGCTGTTTGCCGACCGCAGATCGTTTGCCGCTCAGCAATTCGAGGCGCCGTCGTCGGCTCCCGACTACGAAGCCACCTACAAGTTGGACGAGTCGCAGGCGGCGTTGTACCGGTTGAACGGCGACCGCAACCCCTTGCACATTGACCCCGACTTTGCCAAGGGCGCCAAGTTCGACAAGCCCATCTTGCACGGCATGTGCACCTACGGGGTGTCGGCCAAGTTGTTGTTGGACAAGTTTGGTGCCTTTAACGAAATCAAGGCCCGTTTCACCGGTGTGGTGTACCCTGGTGAAACCTTGAAGGTCAAGGCGTGGAAGCAAGGCGACACCGTGGTGTTCCAGACGTTGGTGGTGGAAAGAAACATCATTGCCATCAACAATGCTGCCATCAAGTTGCTCACCGACAAGGCCAACTTGTAAGCCGATTTTATTGAGTAGTGTTTTATGTGGCTCGTTTCCAGGGCCACCTCTATAGAAATGATTGTTACGTTTAGTGTGATTTATCGTGTAGCTTTTTCAAGAGTTTTCGGTATATCCTCGGCCTTGGAATAATTGTCCGATGGTTTTTCCCCACATTCGCCCCTCATGAGACACGTTACCACTTCTCTGACATGTGCAAAAAAACCCGTCTCGGTGCCTGTGCCAAACGTCACGGCAACGTCAACCAACGTCTCCAGTATCAAACGTCAAATGACTTTATCTATATAGGGTAATAAGTGATGAAGAAATAGTCAAGTATTGGGAGAAGTGGAGGGATAAAGAAAGCCCTAGTCCGTAATAGGCTAAGTGATAGGAGGGGGGCATTCTCACGCACACGACTTCACGTGCTTCCCCACCCCCGGAGCACATGAAGGCAATTGTCTACCTTGCCGCCTAAACCCACGACAACCAGCAGCCCCCCCAAAACCACCAATTGTCCTTCAATGTACGACCTAGTGGAGGCGCCGTTTGTCCCGACAACGGCGGAGATCCTCACCGAGCTGTCCAATGCCAACTTGCTCACCGAGAACCCCATCCTTGCCCTGGCCCTTTCCATGATCTTCCCCTATATCATCTTGATCGACAACTTCTTGGAATTGTGTACGTGGAGCAACGAAGACCCCTTTGACAACTTGTTGGTGGTGCTTATCTACGGCTTGGTCGTCCGCTACTGGCTGGTGGTGACCCGAGTGCTTTTACCAGTACTATTTGCCATTGGCTTTTCCAGCATCGCCTGGCGAGCCAACCTGGTGATTGCTGACCTGAGGTTTAACGAGAAACCCACCATTGATGAGGTGATCAATACCCTTAGTAACATCACTGGTCGAGTGGAGTTGATGTTACGCCCGATTCGGCATTTCTACATGGGCAAACGCCAACTATCGCGGATGTTATTGGGAGCATTAGCCATTTCACCCGTACACTGGCTCTTGCTTAATACCGTGGTGCTGGTGAAACGCTACGTGTGGCTCTTGGGGACGTTTGCCTTGACCTACCATCTGCCGTGGCTGTATTCCATTCGCCGCTTAGTGTGGCGCCTGGTCTACGTGAGAATCATTGCCTTTTACATCACCGGTATTGACGTTTCCATCGATAAGAAGCATCAACAGCGGGAGGCTAGCCGCAGCCTTAGTGCCACCACCATTACCACTCCCGTGGGTAGTGACATTGAGGATGTTGATTCCTCCCACATCCCCGTGCTTTCCGACTTTAAAATCATCCGTAAGGTGATTAGTTCTCCCGTGCAACTTAAACAGATTGTTGAGTTTGCCATCTTGGAGAATGAACGGCGGTGGGTGGGTCTTGGCTGGTCTCACTTTATGATGCCCGGCGATCGCCCTAACTATTGTTACGATACCAGTTTCAAGCCGGCGCCTCCCGTGGATGAAGATACCAACGATAACTTCCCGTTCCCAGTGTTTGCCAACGATTTGTACCTGTACCACTGGAACTGGACCGCACCCGAGTGGACGCTCGATCTCGATTACAACAAGAACAAGGACAAGGACGGGTGGGTGTACCACGACTCCAACTGGGAAGACGATACCTACGTCGACGGGTTTGGCCGGTATACTCGTAGTCGTAAGTGGACGCGGCGGGCGGAACTCCTCATAGATAAGCAAAATGTGGTTTTGGACGGTAAGTAAATAAACGATAGACACGGTTTTTAAATTTTGTTGGACGTTCCAACTCATTAGTCCTCCATGTACCAAATGAAACTTTGGAAATGTCCAAAAGATTAAGTTTGATTTTGAAAAATTAGTCGTTTAGATACCATGAAATTGACAGGTAAAAACGGTTATTGGTTTCTCCGAGATTCAGTTTGATCTTTCAGCCGTTAGATACCATGGAATTGACGGGTAAAAACGGTTATTGGTTTCTCCGAGATTCAGTTTGATCTAGGTACCATGCAATTGACTGTCAGAAGCGGATCTTGCTTTTACTCGAAGTAAAGTGTCCATTGACGACCAACATCAAACGCCGGGGGGGCTTCGCATGCCAAACCGTTTTCGACACTATCCATTACCCATTGGAGACCCCGGTAATAATTTCCACGTCTAACTTCATTAGGAAATCGCTCACCACATCGCCATTTTTAGCGTTTAATCCAAGTGACCGTTACTCTCCAAATTTAGAATCCTAGTGGTTACGATATCGGATATTTGATGCCAGTAAAACTCAAAGTCAATTGGCGTGGATCTATATCAAACAACTAAAGACTTGTACTAACCATTGTCACGCTAAAAAGTGACAGACCATCCATCGACCAATAATCTAATCTAGACACCAATCACGACCCCTATCACTACCAAAGAAAAGTAACCCTGGAGGCCCTGCGCTCCCAATACCCGAGATCACCACGGGTACAAAATCAACACACTCAATAATTACAACGAGAGGGAATGTCTTGTTACCGGTTGTAATTGACACTAAACTGACCGGATAATAATAATTATCCGGATATAGCCTCTACCACCCACGCGGGGTAGGCCATCGGCAATAACCTCTGGCGAGCACTTTATCGTCTCTAATGATACCGTTGCCACCTCACAACCATTTCCACCATTGTCGTGTGTCCATCGTCGTTTAACACCACCTAACCCGATGACGTCATCGGCTGTCAATATTATCACCACCACTAACACCAACCGACCGTTATCGCTACCCCTCTCCCGGGCATCATCCCACTTAATCCATCCGTGCATATCCGCACCCCCGTGCTCGAGCCGTAGTCACAGACACGAGGAGACAACAGTCTGCCGGTGCTAGCGTCGTCGCTGGTGGCATCGGGTGATGTCGCTATGGACGTCAGAGCCCTGTGACCGCCCCGGAGGTAGCGGCCGGGTCGATGCTGGCAGCGGACAGTTGTCGCTGCGGATGCCGCGTCATCTGATGCCACGGTATATCGGCTCGGAACCGGATGGTGTGTGCTAGCCGTGCCGGCGGGCGGGTAACGCTGGTAAGTGTCGGCTGACGGCGTTGACAGCAGTTAGCTCTAGTGACAGCTAACGCTGGTGACGGTTAGGGCTAGTACGATAATCCCAAACTTACGAATTAAGCGACGGTGGTAGCAGGTACCTGTAATTTTTCAGAGTGGTGTCCCAAATGGGAGCGATGCGTGTCGTGGCTCCCCTCCTTGGGCCACGCCACTTATCACCATTTACCCTGCTCAAACGGGGATAATATCCGAGATCACCGTTATCTTATTATGTATCGTCTCCATGCCATCTCCACCACCACCCAAAGACCACAAAACTGGCTGTTTGTCGCTGGAGAGGCCGCGGCTCGAAGTTCGCACTGTTTGGTCCTGGTGGTTTAACCTAAACTGCCGGCATTGTTTTTGGCTCCTGTACCGGGGCATTTGGACCATCGGGGCTGTGCTGATAGCGCCGTGCTGGCTCTGTGGGGGATGCGATGCCGAGGGACCACGTCCCCACGATCGATGGGGATAGTCCCTCGTAAACCACATGTCAGTCGTCATGTCAACATCAACATCAACATTCCAGATTTGCCAGTAAAACGCTTATAATGTAAAGGCTATAAGTTAGGTGTGGTCAATATGGTCGTGGTGGTCGACTCCGCCCATCTCTAGTGCCAAGAAATCGTTCCCAATGAGGACAGTAGCGCGCCGGGGCTCCCACGCCTCGGCACGACCGAGCCCGCACTCACCGCACAAAAGTTAGTGCCCTTGCCAGCACCAAGTCGTTGACGAAGACCCACCCAGTCGTTGATGCACTCCCCCGACGATATGGCTCCCGAGGCCGTGGTGGCGTTCACCGGAGACACTGAAGCGTCCGATACCCTGGGACTTACGCTGCGCCAGCTGTCTCCCTCAGCTAGCGATCTGGGATCAATGGCTCTGCGAGACAAAGCTGCTAGCGTTCCCATCATGGAGATCGGCGGCAAGTTCGTCAGTGCTGGAGGTAAGGACGCCGGCAACTTGCCGCGAGCCCACTACAAGAGCAAGCTCCTGCCGCTACGCTATCGCTTGCGCAAATGGGCGTTGCCGATCATCGAGTGGGAGGCCGACACCATCGCCGCCGTCCAGCACCGCATGCGCCACCCGTGGCTCGACTTCTACTTTGCCTGGACCGCCAACTTGGCCCTGCACACCTTCTACGTGTTGTTGTTCCCCATGCCGGTGTGGTTTGGGTCGCTGTTGGTGCTTCGCGATATGATCTACTCCGTCGGGTTTGGCATCTATTTCACGGGGTTTTTGAAGGACTGGCTCTGCTTACCGCGTCCCCGGTCACCTCCTCTCCACCGCATTACCATGCTGAGCTATACCACCGAGGAGTACGGCTTCCCCAGTTCCCATCTGGCTAATGCCACCCTGATGACGTTGATCTTCCTCTTTCGCGTACTTAAATACGGTCAGGACTGGCTGAACTGGGCGTGGTACTCGGCAATGGCCGGGCTTTTCATCTACTACGCTTCTCTCATCGTTGGTCGAGTGTATTGTGGCATGCACGGTTTCTTTGACATTGTACTGGGGATCATTGTCGGCTGGCTTGTGTTTGCCTTTCGCCACTGGTTTGGGGAGACCTGGGACCACTTTATCTTCTACCAAATCCCCCTGGGGTGGCTCTCGATCATGGTGGTGATTGCCATCTGCTGTGCCCTTATCCACGTGTACCCCGAACCCGCCGACGACTGTCCCTGCTTTGACGATGCCGTCGCCTTTGTTGGGGTGGTGATCGGTATGGACCTTACCCATAACCTTACCGTCCGTACCGGCTACTTAGCTGCTCTTAACCGCTATAAGGACCCCTACCTCATGTACTACAATTTTGAACAATTGGGGTTCTTCTGGTCGTTGATGCGAGTGGTGGTGGGCGTGGGAGGCGTGGCTCTCTGGAAAGCGGTGGCCAAGCCGGTGGTGTTTGCCATTCTCGTCCCCGTGTACAAATGGTTGCGGGTATGGATCCCTCGTGCCAACTACAAGCTGACGGCCCACTCGCGAGCCAAAAATACCCACATTCGTCGCCAGCTGGCGCTGAACATTGGCGGCGAGGAGATGGAGTTCTTGCATGACGTCACCCTGCACCCCCACGACCAAGTGGGAGCTTGCTTCAAAGCTGGGGTGTTCAAGCCTCGCTACGACGTCGAAATCGTCGGCCGGCTCATCATCTACGCCGGCATCCCCACCATGGCCATCTGGGGGTTCATCTTCACCAGCAGATACACCGGGGTTGGGTGCATAGATTTTAGTGTTGCCGCCTAAAGTGGTGGTTTGTGGGGACTTCACCGTTTCCAGCAATAAACAGTCATAACCGAAGCTGCTTTAACTCCCGGTTGTCAGTATCTGTACGTCATAGCTTCGCTTGCTGACAGAAAACGCAGTCAACAAACTCTATCCGTAACCCCCCGGCTTTAACAAAGTGGTGGGGTAGGACGGTTTCAATTTCGATTTCGGGGAATCAAGGAATTATACTTTGTACCTGTCAGAGAATGATCCTCCCCCGTTAGAGAACGATTCCCCGCTTTCTCTCGCTGCAAGTGAAGCTTGTCCAGTTCTTCCTTGGCATTAGCGAGGATAACTATATCTTCACTAATGTGTGGTGATTATACGCTTCAGCCTTGTTTGAAGGGCGACATCATGGTATAGATGATATACCAATAGTTAACAAAATACTAGATAACTAAACTCTTCACCACGACGATGGGTCTCAGATGGGTCTCAATTAAAGTTTAAGATTAAATCGTAACTTCCTTCATGCATCGCAGATGAAATTAGATTGAAGTTTCCAAAGCTTGTTTCTCCATTATTTTGGCTCTGGTAAATTCCCCTCTTTTTTTTGTCTGGTAATTACATTTTTCTTTGAGATGAAATCTTGTTGAAAACGATTGGGAGGGGGCCAACTGCAAAATCTAGTTACCACAACGGAGTTCCGATTGTCTCAGACGATAATTGCATCGCTGAAAAATCGAATCAAGCGATAATGGCATTTGGTTCCCCTCTCTGCACGTCACCTGCAAATGAATGACCTACAATCCCAAGATCGAAATGCCAAGGCGAGGGGAATGCTATGATCGCCTCACCAGATGATATGCAACATGCCGTTTCTTTTCTTGACGTCAATAGTCTTCAGTGCATACTCTATGTAAGCGAAACCTCTGTCAATAATCGCTCACCTTAAGCATGCACCCTTGCGTTGATTTAATTTTTGATATACTTGAACCTTTGATTCAGCAAAAAAAAAATTTAACACCAGCGAGCCAGTAATTCAAGCACAATAGATTCATCTCTCTGAAGTCCACCTAAAGCCGAGGGGATTATTCACAGTTCAAGCGGCGTACTTCTCCGTTACCACCTCGCATAATTGGCGTTGACGATCTACAGCGGACAATATTGATCGAAACTCCAATACGAATCTCCAGCCACAAAGAAATTTAGTCTTATTGATCGGTAACGGTTCTCTTGCAGCGGTAACCGTTATAAAGAAGGTTCAAACAACATGGGCTCCGCGGGGCACACTAAGTGGTCTTGACTCTCGAAAGATGAAATAAGCTTCAACAAAGGTTACTTTGCAGGTGGGGCTGTCATTGTTTCACCCCATCGGTTTCCAAATTAGTCTCGCCGAGTTGCGGTAAAAAGATTTCATCAGATAGTTATGATCACTGTAAGCGATGAAGTCATAGCGATGGCAGGTTAGACAATAATACCGCGACCCCGAGGACGTTATGGAAGTCCGGTGGTGGCAAATCGGCTTTGTTTCCACGGTTATATCAAATAATCTTCCTTTTTGAGGTGGCTAGTCCCTCGAGGACCTGCCGTAAAATCGGGGCTTATGCGCATGATTGTGGCTAGTCGTCAACCTAAGGGCATCGGCCATATCCCCCTGCCGCTGGTACGTCAAGAACACAGCGACGACCCCGCTCTCATGGAAAATACCAGTAGCTTAATCCAGCTAAGCTTTTTTTATTTCTCGTCTGTCAAAAAAACTTGACATCATCAACAAGACGTCAACCCCAGGTTTCGCCACAAAACCTTACACCCTGTTTAGCCTTGGACCAGGTTGGCCCCACGCCGTATTCCCAGTTTCGCCACCATCTGTGCTGCCGGTGATTTTAGCCACCAGGCCGATCCGTGGCTAGTTAACGTCAAAAACCTGCTCCAAGCGTCTTGCCGTCATCGCTCATCGTGGGAACTCCGAGCCAACTTAAGTCACGGCACATGATTCGCACCATCGTTGTTAGTGGATCTCGGACGTGGATCCGTGGGGGCAACGTCGCGATGGGCGTTTCTGGCGGGGTGGCATGGAAATATATCTGGTTGTATCGAACATAAAAAAAAAAAGTTTGACAGGCTGCTTGCGACGACGACGACGATCACTGCACACGGGCCCGCCCGTCATGTGACCGCTACCGTAGCGAGATATCCGGTTTATGCCGACTTTCCCACCCCCGAGTACTAGACCGTCTAAGCCTCGCGCAAAATGGCCCCGCAACACTGTCACTTTTGTCTCAGTTGGTTGACGACTGATTTATCCCCCACTTTTCTCCAGGGCGCAGGCAGCGTGCGCGCAGAAAATAAATATGTATCATTATTTTTTTCGGCATCCCGGCGCATATTAATTGTCGGTTGACAAAGACTGCATTCATGTTATCTCGAAGACGAACCACACCCGCGACACGACAGTCATCCGAAAAAAAAAAGCAACGCTGGAAGTCACCTTGAGTGGCCGCGCCCCACATTATAAACGGGTAGTTTCGTCATTGCATTCGCCACATCCTCGAGTGGAGCCAGTTGTCACAATTGGTCGCTTTTCCCTTGCCGCTGCCACCGCCGTTTCCCCCCCGTTGCACTCGCGCTCCATTTTACGTGAAAAATCGGCTGGCGAGTGGTCCCCCAGTCCCGTCCCCATTCTCCAGTTCCCCCCCGGTGCCCTGGAGTCGCTCGCCGGAGTGTCGGCGCCCCGATCCCAGGAATCGCTTCATGCGGTGCCAGCAGCGCCCGCTAGTCACCTCCGTACTTGCGAAATAGGTGCCGCTCCCATGAAGTACTACTACAACCACAAGCCCGTCGACGGCACCACCACCCGAGCCAATGGCCCCGACGGTGCCGTCCCCAGCCCCAGCGCCGCCGCCGGTGGTGCTGCTACCGTAGGGGGTGCCGCTACGACAATGTCGCCGCCTCTGGGGCCACGGGCCCTGGCCCTGCTGGCGCTGCTGCTGATGAACCTGTTGTCCCACCCCAACCACGCCGGCTCCCAAAATCCCACTACCACCATCGACCAGCTCTACGTGGTGGTGCTGCAACTCTCGTCCCAGTGCCACGACCAAACCGAGCTTATCTCGACGTTGTCGGCCAAACTCGACTGCTTGGTGCAGCAAGTCGACTCGCTTAAGGTGCTAGCTCACGAAGCCCTGCAGCTGTGCATGGCCGTCCACTCCCAGACCATCGGCCTGCCCGTGGAACGGATGGTGGAGCACATGAGCCAGCAATTGATGTTGTTGCAGCGCAGTGTCGACGAGCTTCGTCCCCACGGCCGGCCCCACAATTACTTGAATCTGGGGTCGGCGATCCCACCTCCCAAACCTCTTGGTTCGAGACTGTTTGGTGGCTACGGCGACATCGACCAGGACCAGCTGTACTACGGGGCTGATTTCGTTAACGACGTCGGTGACGGACGGCTCCTGGGCAAGAAACACCGTCTTGAAGAAAACCTGCACTCGCGGCTGCCGATGACCAACAGCGTGCTGGCGCCGGCGCCAGCGATCCCGCCGCTGCTGGTGGGCTATCCCACCGTGGCCATGCCCCACCACACCTCCCACCTTGCCCCGGCGCCGTCGCAGTTGGGGGACATTGCATATCCCTTCCAAATTCCCAACCACATCGCTGCCGAAGTTTATCCCACCTACAACCAGGGCCAGCGCTACGGCGACCTGGGGCTTGCTGCCAACTCGTACGGAGCTCCCCAGCTTCCTCGGCCCCAGCTCCAACCGCAGCTTGGACCCCACATGTCGTCAATTCACTCGCATCCGTCCCTGGGGTTGGCACTTCGGGGAATGCAACACCCGGGGATGAACAGCGATGGTGGTGACCTCGACAAAAAATACGACCACCAGGACATCCCCAAGTACCGCATGGAACGGCTGCTCAAGCTGATTCTGGACATTTGGCGCGAGTACGAATACGGGCTCAACGACAAGCCGCCACTTAAACAGCTTGAACTCCAGTACGGCACCAAGTGGCGTAACGAAACCGAACTGCGGACGTTCTTGCGGCGGAAGAAGATCTACGAGGCCATCGAGATCGGCAAGCAAAAGGGGTACACCGAAGACGAAATCATCAACGACTTGGAAGAACACCGCAGCTACAACAGCAACGGTCTGATCAAGCGGTACCCGTTGCTGTGGTTGGTCATGAATATGCCTGCTAAGTACACGAACGACACCCAGGCGGCGAACATGTAATTTAATCTCACAAACCTTTCGAATCCGTACCCATTAAATCTCGGACAAACTCGATTTTTTTAAAAAAAAAATTGGATTAACATCAACTCAAAGAGATTCGACTAAATTACAGTCACAGATGATAATCCGACTCCAATTATCATTAAGCGAGCCGTTTACTCTAGACGTAAAATGTCTTCTCGGGTATCTGCCATGGAACTATATCCATAGATAATTGTCACCGACCAAAGACGCCACCCCTAACCCTGGTGTCCGACAAGTTGGTTTGACATGGATCGTATCGAAGCATTTTTTAGCCGACAGTTTCGGTAACCTATGCAAGTCTGAAATATGGCAATTTAAAGGGACGTAAGAATAGCGCGATTCGGAGTTCCGGTTGACGTATCTTGTGTCAAACTTACAATTGCGCTAGCAATCTATGACTGCTTTTGACTAGTTACCGATCATATGTGGACGTTATTTGACATTGCTTTTGATTGCTTGACACTTGGTTGACGGTTGGGTTCGTCAAACCTGTGGGTGGGTACTGAGAAAAATGCAGTCGGGCTCCGAGCGTAATTAACTCCGCATTCTCCTTGACGGGTTGCATGTTTAATTGTCAAATTCAATAAAGTTTTAAAGTAGGGGTGAGGGAGGGGAGGGGGCTTAACAAGTATAATTGTATTGTTTCAACAAAGAAAAAAAATTAAACGAAATTCTAGGGATAGGGGGTGAAGAAAATTTGGTGGACCACAACTTTTAAAATGAACATTCCAATGGCCGGAATCTACTGCCACCATATGCACCGGTGCAGCTTACAGTGTTGGGTGGATTGCGGAATGAATATCGCTCAAATTTGAAAAACGGCCCAGCCAGAATTTGGGTGGTCCACTACCGGCTTATACGAAAAACCAAACGCCGTCCTGAAATTTACACCGCCTACGTGAGGTATCATGATTTACCACGGGCAGAATTATTACCCCGGTGCCGATGGGGTCGTGGGTGCAGAGATTCAATACCATCCTGCCTCATAAGTATTACATCGCGAGTGGGGACGAGAAAAAAAAGCCTTGAAGCGGTGCACTCCCCCAACTTTGGACTCACAAACCCGTCTAGCGAGTCGGGTTTGACGTTTTTATGGACGATTCTTCGATTTGGGGGTCCGACGCTACTCAGATGTATTAATACATTTTGCACATGTGTCAAATGCTTGTGGCTATAACCGTATCCCCAACCCTTCGTATTGGCCTTCTCAAAGCTTAAATGTATGCGACCTTAAAGCTTAAACGTGCACCCGCGATTTGGAAAAGTATGGGCGGCCATATCATTTTCCTCGAGGGCAAGTGGGCTTGGCCATTTCCCCCAGTATCTTACTTTTCCAATTGAGACCAAGATCGAAAACGGCGTTACAAACCAACGACATTTTATTTTTTTGGGAAATACCCGCACGGTGTTCAACTTTTGATGTCATATCGGCTTTCAAGAAATATTGAGCCCAGTGTCCACAATGCATTTAGATCATTACCGGCGCCGCCCTCCGACCCCGCCCGCGGCACCGTTGGCGTACATCGACGCGGAGTTAGCCGAGAGTCGACGGCGATCTTCGGTTAACGCCCGGAAACCTCACCCCACACAGGGAGGCTGGGTTTGGGGACCACCGTGCCGCACCTATACCTTGACAGGCTGGCGGCGTCTCCAGTTGAATCGTGCATAATGTCTGCAGATGACAAGAAATGTACCGTGGTTTGAAGCCGCTTCATTCGGTACGTAAAAGATACATTACCGATACCCCTGGTGGCCAACAAAGCGTGCGGATTATCCCTATTGGTGGATAAACCCTAAGTTGACGACGGCTCGTATACCTAGCAGCTGTGCATGAGAAATACTTTCCCCACAACCTCCTCCTGGCCCCATCGCCAAATGGGAGCTTATCAGCGGCACGGGGCCAGGAAACGGCCGATGGCACGATCTGCAAATGCCGAGCCATCACATCCTAGGTGGTCTAATTGTCTTGAGAGCATTTTTAGAGCTTGGTAACACAAAACCCGGGTCACGTCAACCGTGCAGCGACCCCCGGCTATACGTACCTTTTGGTCAGTAGGTGACAGCAACGGCGATCGGGGGCAATCGACGTCAACTAACGGCTGGATGTCGGCATCCGAGCCACTGTGATCATCGGCAATCGCCACGGTAACCGTTAACCGTCAAAAGCTGGAGGACAGATCGCTGAGGATCCCGACCCATCCCGTCGGACCAAGTGGAAGTATGGGTGCTGATATCTTTATGCATGTGGCATTGTCACCTACATGTATGCCGACACCTGTATGAGTCGAGGCTTGGTGGAGTTATGCCAGTGTCCGACGCCCCCTATGGCTCGTGGAGCAAAAATAAGTCTTTCGTCACACCAGCACCAGCAGGCTCAACCTTGTTAATTAAGCTTCGTTTATGGCATGCCAGATCCATTGTTTAAAATTAACCCGTCGAGCGGCACGACGGTGGCTATACCCATGTAATTAACCACCAGGGGGGAAGTGTTCTAAGAATATTCCACAGGAAAACGGTTGGGCTGCGCCAAGAAATCGGCCCTGTACACTCGGCGTCGGTATGGGTCCACCTGTGGCCACATGGACCCCCGCTCCGGGATCGCATCTTTTCTGGGATGGGACGGCATAGTCACGGTGCCACAAAACCGATTGGGTTCGTAATGGCGTGTCGGGACAATGCCCTTATCGCGATACAGCCCGCCGACTACTCTGGCTGCGGCATTGTTTGCCTCGAATGTCCATCGCATGGGCGAGGTAAATCGCATTATTCTCTCGGTGGGGGATGAGATCCTTGGTGATTGTCGACGTCGAGGTGCCTGGAAATACCCGATAGCCACAATGGTAGATGAAGAATACAGGGAAGAAAGGCTTAGATAGCTGGTGGTTATTTTTCGTTGTTTTTTGGTGGTTTTTGGTGTGGGTTTCCTTCCTCAGCTTTGGCTGACGATTCCCCACCACATTATTTGTCCGCGAGTCTCATCGCGCTCATCGCACTACCATGAAGAAGAGACTGGGACAGACCCACGGTCCCAAGCGGCGCAAGTACCGGGCCAAGGCTCCCGAAGAATGGCTGCCACTTGGAGTGTTGGTTCATGAAATCGACGAGCTTCTCGCGGCGGAGAAATTGTCCCGAGACGACGTTGAAGTCGACATCTCCAAGGTGTTGAATGACATTGAATACAAGCAAGTGGCTCATGGCACCATTGACCACGTCACCATCGTGCAGCAAACATCTAATGGGGACGGGCTTGCCATTCTCCCCGCTACCGAGCAGGTAGCCAAGCCGCGAGTGGTGGTGGTGCCCTTCACCTATCCTGGCGATGAGGTGACGATTCGGGTGTTTAAGAGCCATCCCACCCACGTTGAAGCCGACCTTTTGGCAATCACCAAACCCCTGGATCTCCGCGACGACTCACTCATTCATTGTAAGTACTTTGGTCGCTGTCTGGGGTGTCAGTTCCAAAACACCAACTACGACAACCAGCTCGAAATCAAGCGCCAAACCATCGTCAATGCCTACAAGTTCTTTGCCAAGGACACGGCGATCCCCGAGGTGTCGCCGACCCAGCTGCTGCCGCAACAGTACCACTACCGGACCAAGTTAACTCCTCACTTCAACATGCCCATGGCCAACTACAAACAAAACAAGCCGCTTGACCACTGTCCGCCCCTTGGCTTTGGTGCTAAAGGTCGTCCCGAGTGGCGCCAGACTCCTGGCGGCTCCGAGCTGATCTTGGACATCGAGGAATGCTCTATCGGTACCCCCATTGTCAACGTGGGGATGAAGAACGAACGGTTACGGTTAACCAAAACCTTCCAGAACTACAGACGCGGGGCCACCGTGCTTTTACGGGAAGATACCACTCCTCTCGATCTGCCAATCCCCGAAGGGCTGACTGATGCTGAAGGACAAGTATCTACTTTGGAAGAGAACGGGTTGCGCAAACTGTGTGCTACCAATACTCGCCAAATTGTCCACGAAGTGGTTAACGGGTACACTTTCGAATTTTCCGCTGGGGAATTTTTTCAAAATAACAACCTGATTCTTCCCGCAGTTACTTCATACGTCAAGGGCCACTTGGCCCTTGAAGGAGTGGCTGATCCCGTGCTTGTCGATGCCTACTGTGGGCTGGGGCTCTTCTCGATCACCTGTAGTGAAGGGGTGTCCCAGGTGATTGGCGTCGAGGTTAGTGCCGATCTGGTGGCGTTTGCCCGGCGCAATGCTGCTAACAACAACGTCGCCAACGCCCGGTTTGTCGTGGGCAAAGCGGAGCAGATTTTCGATGGTCTCGACTGCGATGCCACCAAGACGCTGGTGATTCTCGATCCTCCTCGCAAGGGGTGTGACGAGGTGTTCCTCAGCCAGTTGGCGGCATTTAACCCGGCCAAGATCGTCTACATTTCCTGTAATGTCCACTCCCAGGCGCGAGACGTCGCCTACTTTATCGGAGCCACTAAAGGCCAGTACGTCGTCGAAGAGATCAAAGGGTTCGACTTTTTCCCCAACACCCACCACGTGGAACTGGTAGCGGTGATGAAGCGAGTGGCAGCCAAAGAAAATATACCACAGGTCTAATAATACGTTTTCTTAGTCCCGGGAAGCGCCAGCCGGGCGTAGATACCGTTTCGGGACCGCTCGGGAGGAATGACACATTTGTGCCAAACCCGACACAAAATAATATCGCTTTTACCTCTGTCACTCGTACCGTAGACCACAGCCAAAGCTCGTTGGCATATCCTCCAGGGGAAATATTTCCCAACTGGGTGACGCAACCTTAATCGGCGAATACGGGCAGCGTGGGGGGCCACCTACTGTGCCAGCAGAAAGCGCTCGATGGCATTGGATTATTGGCTCGATAAGCTAAAGTTAAGGGTCAATTTGCGCTTGGGGGATGAACAGGGCAAACCACGACCTCGTTCGCGACCAAAAGGGTTCACCAGGTGAAATGCGTTATGCTCGTTAGCCCGCTGACATGATTCCAGCGGCAGCCAGCGTCACGGCGCGTTGCTGCCACCTCTATCCATCCATGCCACACGACACGCTTACGAGTTGGCAGTTATGCCGACGGTGATGCAGCAAATGTCGTGGGGGCTCCTTCGTTCTGATTAAGGGACCCACGGGTGATTTCACGACGTTAGTGCAGCGATGGCCCAAGTGGCCTCGACAACCAAAGGGGTAGCTGGTTAGGTGCAGGGACAGCGATAGCATCCAGCGATCCCGGGTGGCTAGCGTTTGTGCGTGGATAGTGGTGTGTCTTTTTTCTCCTTTGCTTGTGTAGAGGCCGACACTTTCTCCCTTTTCGTCGTTAAAATTCGCTTTGGTCGCTATCTCCGTATCCCCTGGACGGAGGCGAGGCTTAGGCACTAGGGGACGTCCGATGCCCACGCAGCGGTGCTAAATTTCATCGCGGAGTTATGTGGACTTAGGCGGCGGTAGCCGAAAATTAAGGTTGTGTTGTGGTTTTTCGGTCGAGCCAGGTAGCGGCCGCCAAGCTCCCGGGTCTTTTTTTTATTTCTCGCCCCTGAGGTGCCCCCACCTTCAATAGGCGTGGGTCCCCCACGGTAGCCCCCACGCGGCGCCCCCACTCGCATCCGATCGATGCGCGCGTGTTGCGCACGTCGGTACCATCGGGCGACGACGGACGCGTCTGCCAGTGGCCGGGACCAGCAGCGCGAGCCGCACGCGCTACTGGCGCCTCGTCCTCTCTCTCTCATCGCTCGCTCTTTCCTTCCACAAGTCCACGTTTTCTCCTCCTTGATTACCCAACAACTTTGCCAAAAATGACTCCTAGATTACAAGTGTTCAGACGTCTGGCCCACGCCATCATCCCCACCAAGGGCTCGGCCCTCGCCGCCGGCTACGACTTGTACGCGTCGGAAAACGTCATTATTCCCGGTAACGGTCAAGGGTTGGTCAGCACCGATATCCTGGTCATTGTCCCCGAAGGTACCTACGGACGGGTGGCTCCCCGGAGCGGGTTAGCCGTCAAGCACGGTATTTCCACTGGCGCTGGGGTCATCGATGCCGACTACCGCGGCGAAGTCAAGGTGGTGTTGTTCAACCACAAGGACTCGGACTTTATCGTGGCTCGCGGCGACCGTATCGCCCAGTTGGTGTTGGAGGTGATTGTCAATGCCGAAGTGACGGAGATTTCTGAAGCCGAGCTTACTCAAACCGAGCGTGGCGCCGGCGGCTTTGGTTCTACCGGTACCAACTAGATGCCACCTTAGAGGACAAGTAATGACAAAGACAATATACGAGAGCATACGATCTATGTCGGTTAGCCGTTTGGCAAGATCCAGCTGTAACGGACTCACGCAAAATTCAGTAGTATCGGAACTGGGTGCCTGGCTGGTAGTAACTTAGGTACACTTTCAGTTGTATCGGAAGCACTTTCCGCAGTCTAACCCCGCGATCGCATCAACGGCGATCAAATGAGCCACCACAAGGCAATCTCGCCTCCAACGTTATCATGATTGTAAGACCGGCCACTGCCGCCGATATCCCCTGGATCGTCGATATTTCCACCACCTACGCCAAAGCCAACGTCACCGATCCCAAAAACGGGTTTATTCAAAGCCCGCTTCCTCGGCAATTGGTGGAAAGATGGATTCCCGATATTGTCGTCGCCATTATCGATGGAAAGGGCGCTGGCTTTGCCCACTGTGCTCCGCCACCACCACCAAATGGGCCTCGTCCTCCCGAACCGGTATCGTGCTACATTATCGATAATGCCGCCACGCTACAGGTGGAGGGAACGTCGTTAGCGTCGCTTAACTATGAGTTTTACGGACCGGCGCTCGTAGCGGCCGAACATCGCGGCAAGGGTGTTTACGGAGCCCTTTTCCGCCACATTGTCACTAGTGCTCGACAACAGCACCGCCAGGCACTCGTGGCGTTTGTCGATGACGATAATCCGTTATCGCTTACCGTCCACACCCATCTTGGGTTTAAAGTTATTGATGAGCATACCATCAATGGCCGCCACTTCCATATTCTTGCCTTACCCCTTCCCCCTTTAGAACAAGCTAACTATTAGTAAGGCTATATTGACATCCACAAAATGATAATTGATCGACGTTTATCGTTAATGTTACAATTGACTCGTGTGTGGCATATTGATGTTGATTCATCGTGGTTGGTGGTTATTGGTGGTGGATGGTAGCGCTGATAGGGTAATTCCGTGATGGCAGCTAACAATCGAAGCCACCTCCTTTGAGAAGTAAAGGTTGGCACAGGAGAGGGGAAGTTTCACGTGCACCTTTTAGCGGCTGGCGCGCGCACACCCCACACAGGGGGAACAGCGGTTTTAATTCCGATTGCCGAAACCCTTTTCGTTGTAACCTCACCATGTCCGACAGAAAGAAAGTTGCCCTCGTCACCGGTGCCTCTCTGGGCATCGGCTTTGCTCTTGCTAAGGAATTGGCTTCTCGTGGCTACCAAGTGTACGCCGGCGCTCGTCGCTTGGCTCCCATGGAACCCCTTAAGCAGTACGGCGTAATTCCCATCGAATTGGACGTATCCCTGCTTGACCTGGTGCAAAAGACCAAGCAGTACTTCTTGCAACACGCCGGAGACCAGTTGGACTTGTTGGTCAACAACGCTGGGACCCTGTGCTCGTTTGCGTGCACGGACTTGAAGGATACTGATGCCATTGCTTGTTACCAAGTGAACGTGTTTGGTCCCATGAGAATGGTCAAGGAGTTTGCTCCCTTGCTCATCAAGGCTCAGGGGACGATTACCTTTACTGGTAGTGTCACCGGGGTGGTGGCGTTCCCATTTTCCGCTGGTTACAACTCGCTGAAGGCTGCCATCCACCAGTACGCCGCGACGTTGCGGTTGGAAATGAAGCCGTTTAACGTCAAGGTGCTCAATGTCGTTACTGGTGGGGTTGACACTAACATTGCTGACACTCGTCCCATGCCCAAGGACTCCTACTATAACTTACCGTCGTTATTGGATGCGTTTGAAGAGCGCAAGCTGATGGCTAAGCGCAACGCTCCCATGTCGGCGCCCGACTACGCTCGTGAAGTCGCCAACGACATTGAGAGACTCCACTCGACGTCGGGCCCCTTGAACTACTACCGCGGGACCATGGCATGGTTCTTGGGCCACTTGCTCTGGTGGGCGCCCCGGTGGGTTGTTGAGAAGGGCCTCTTGCGTAAGTTTGGTCTTACTCAAGGGTTCAAGCAATTGTACCAACAGTACGTTGTCCAACGTAACTATAAGAAGGATTAGACTACGTATGTGAATGTAAATGATGATTGTGACAAAATTTGGGTGTGACATGAGCTTTTGCTAGTATGATCATTAATGGTAGTCATCACTAACCCGATTGCCTTGGATTTCATAGTCTTAGTTTGGTGTTTGTGTTAGTCGTCTCCAACTCTACCGGGGGTTGCTACGTGATGTGTCCAATGTCGTACGATTAGAATAGATCGATCTAGTAACAACGGCCATAGATCAGGGGAAATATACGGGAATATCGACCGTTTTACTGACAAGATTGTAGCCGGATCTTCGATGCAGGTACCGGAAGGCCAACAGTTTGAAATTAGTGTCATAGTGGTGTAAGGGTAGTGGTTACATTAACGAATACATTCGGATGCTAATTGATTGTATTCCCACTTATATTAGTCTTGGACTTGTGTTCAAATAGTTATTAGGGTTTGGCTTCCTGCTAATTGATCTCAGTGGCTACTAGTAAGTAGTCATTAAGAAGTCTACAATATCCACTCAATTTCTCACACGAAAGCATTTTCAAGACTACTTTGTGAACTATCCCGATAACCAGGAAATTGTGACTTGTCTCATACTACCACGTTGACGTCAACACGTTTAGTCCTAGCGACGTAATAAGGCGGAAGGGTGCTGGTTGCCTTACTCTAAAATTCACCAACTCATAACGCCAAGACAACTTCAACTAATCGTAACTGAAACCATCACCATATGAACCGGTTGGTGCTGATCACTGTCATCGGTTAAGCCGACTTTAGACACAAACCACACTCTAACTGACTCTAATCACCGTATTTCACGCCGCACGCACATGACAATTTTCTACACTCCGAGACTAATTGACACACCCACCACTATCCACACAAAATCACCCAAAACATTACCTAAAAAAATCCTAAAAATTACCAAAAAATTACCACCAGAACCTACACCGTATAGCAACATTATCACATTATTATTACCGCATCTCAAAATTATTACACACTTCTAGTCACCACTTTTTACTCAGTCTCCACAAGCAATTGCGGCACGCGTGTTCTTTTCCCCTGCACACAACCTCGCCAACCCCCAGGAGCGCGGTGGAATTTTTCAAATACAACACGTAACCGCTAACACCTAACCTCGACCATGGCCTCGTCAGAATACACCTATGACGCCGAGGGCGAAGTGTGGCCTTTTTACGTAATGGCGGTGTTGTCGTTCATCCTCATCCCCATGACGGCTCAATGGGTCTACGCGTTGCTCCAGCGGGACGTGGGGCTGAACAAGGGCATTGCCGGCGCCATCGACGTCACCGTCGGCGACGACGCCGAGGTCGCCGCCGTGACCAAGTACCGCCGCAAGCTGAACCGCTCCAAGGTGTTCACCAAGAGCTTGCTCGTGATCATCGTCGGCTGGGCCGCCGTCGCCTACATCGGCCTCTACTTGACCAAGGAAGCCACCCTTACCGCGGTCAAGTTCGACCCCTACACCCTCTTGGACGTGTCCGTTACCGCTAGCGAGCGGGAGATCAAGTCCAAGTACCGGAAGTTGTCCATCACCCACCACCCGGACAAGTTGAGCGGCAAGGGCCTCTCCGACAAGGAACGCGAGGCCGCCGAACAGTTGTGGGTCCAGATCGGGTTGGCCTACAAGTCGTTGACCGACCCCGCCACCAAGGAAAACTTCATCAAGTACGGCCACCCCGACGGGCCCCAGGAAGTCACCCACGGCATCGCCCTCCCCACGTTCTTGGTCGAAGGCAAGTACTCGTTCGTCATGGTCATCATCTACTTCGCCTTGATCGGCGGGCTCTTGCCCTACATCGTCGGCCTGTGGTGGAACAACGTCAAGCTGCACACCAAGAAGGGGTTGCACGTCGACACTGCCGCCCACTTCACTCGCCGCCTCGCCGACAGAAACCCGGCCAAGGTCGTCACCCCGGACACCATCTTGGAATGGGTGGTGTTCCTGCACGAGATCCAGACCGAGTTCAAGAAGAAGTACACCCCGAAGCAATTGTTCGAGCTCGTCAAGTTGCACTTGTCGAGGGAAAACGCCGGCGCTAAGGAAGCCGATAAGCTTAAATTGGTGGCGATGTTGCCCAACCTCATAAGCGGCTTGGCCGATATCGCCACCGTGTTCCGCCAGCCCGAAGTGGTGTTGCCGGCGATCGAGCTCCAAAAGCTGCTTGTGGCCGCCGTCAACTTCAACGGCAAGTACCAGGAACTCTGGCAATTGCCCTACGTCGACCCCAAGGTGGTGGAAAAGCAGTCGGTGCAAAAGATCGGTAAGTTGTTGACGTTGACCAAGGACGAGCAAAAGAAGATCTTGGGTATCAAGAGCGACGACCACCTCGCCGCCGCCATCAACGTCGCCAAGTACATCCCGGCGTTGCGGGTGGTGCTGGCCAAGTTCATCGTCCCCGACGAACCCCACGTGACGCCGTCGTCGACGGCGTTCTTGGACATCAAGTTCTTGGTGAAGGGGTGGAGACTTAAGCTGTGTCCCGAATTGCCCGAAGACCGGTTGGAGGACGAGCAGACGATGGAATACTTGCGCAACCCCCTCATCACCAACGACACCCAGCCCCAGCTTCCCGTGGCCTACGCCCCTTACTTCCCCCTGCAAATCTTCAACAACTGGACGGGGTTCTTGATCAACCAATTGGACAACAAGATTGTTGACAACTCCAACGCGTTTAAGGTGACCAACATCGACTTGCTGAACCTCGACTTGACCCAGGAGGAATGGATCGACGGCGAGAAGGTGGTGGTGTCGTCGGTCAAGGTGCAACTTCCTGGCCCCACCCCGCCGCAACAGGGGACGTACCCGTTCCGGGTGGTGCTCAAAAACAATGCCTACTACGGCTGTGACGTCGACATCCCCGTGTTCATGGACGTGAAGGCCGCCCCCATCCGCATGGACACCAAGAAGTTCGTCACCAAGTCGAAGAAGGCGCGCATCTCCACCGGCAACCTGGATTCGGAATCTGAATCCGAATCGGACTCAGGCTCCGACATGTCCGACGCCGACGCCAACGAAGTGCTGGCGGCGCTCAAGGCGTTGAAGGGGCTCGCCGAAGAAAAGGCCGCCACCGCCGCCAAGGTGCAAGAGCTCGACTCCGACGACGACGACAACGAGCTGATGTTCTCCGACATCAACACCGACACCGAGGACGAAGCCGAGGAGGTGAAGAAGTAATGCATGTACTAATAGATACGACCATCACCCTTGTGCCTCCCTATATAACCCAATACCACAAACAACCACTTGGACCCAAAAGTGTACTACTTCCACAGTCTTGTGTCATTAATCTTCGGATTATTTGATTACATCTAGACTGCAACTCGGTGTTAGTTGATTACACGTGAATTTCAGTTGATTTCAACATCTGCTTGCTCATGTCACCTCGCTTGCGATTAACTTGCGATATGAGATAAGGTTGATGGATTTTCTTGGGGTTAGTTTGCCTTGCCAGGGTATTTTTGCCAGTCTAGTTTCTCCTGCTGAGTAAGGGAGTGTATTGTTAGCTCTATGGGGCAGTTAGATCCTCGCTGGCCGCTAAGTGCATAAATGAAGGGCTCTACTTGCATTGCCTATCCCAAGAAAATCCGATGGGAAACGACATTCGCTGCGACTCTCTCAGAAAAAATAGGGTGAGGTCAGAGGTGGGGACATCGACATTCGTGTAGCACAAAGTGGTGGTTTTCCCGATCGTATCCGAATGGATTTTTTGGTTATTTTCATAGATAGTGAAAACTATCAGATGAGATTATTTTTGGAATCAGTCTTCGCGTAGCATATCTTTGATGGCGATTTTTTCCTTGATCTAGACAAGATACACCATTAGTGTGCTAACAAAAGTTACTCACAAATGAGCAAAGATAACAGGAGATTAGTCACGGCAAATGGCACCGAACTTGAAATAATGGGTTTTCGAGGGTGAAAATGTCCAAAAAAAACCGTTACGATTCCCCAAAAGTGCCACCAACCGCCCCACACGACATAGATTGGTGAAAGTCGAAAGCAACCACTAAATCAATCACGGAAAAATCAACTAAGCCTACTTGACGGAAGATGTATAGATCAAAGTTGCTGTGAAACACTAAGGTACAAAGCCTACTTATTGATACTCTCTCAGTTATAAGATATGATTATAAATATTGTTATATAACGACACCGATGTCAACTTCCACCATATGATCACTTGAAGATGCTCCAACACCAAAAAAATCTTTAATTTCTATAATGACTACCTCCGTTTAAACCTCCTTGGTGTAGATATAGGCATCAGGGTGTTCCAACCCTTGTTCCTTGTAGTAATCAGCGACCATATCACCCTTGACGAAGCCACGAGTCTCGTACCACTTCTGAGCTTCAGTGTTATCAACGTGAACGTGCAAAATGATCTTATGGATGAATTTTTCCTTAGTTTGCTCCTCAAAGTATTGTAAGAGCTTCAGACCGATGCCCTGGTGTTGGTAGGCCGGAAGCACCGCCAACAGCTCAAGGTAGACGGCCAGAGGCACCGCATCCTTAATTGACGTCGTCGTCACCAGAGAATTGTACAGTTGCGGCGGAGTGACGATGGCCTTGCCCCGAATGGCACCGACGGGAAGCTCGCTAAAGTAGGCGAGCTTGACGATGTGGCTCGAGGTCAACGAGTCCTGGTACCACGCTTCCGGGTAGGTGGTAGGAAGCACCGCTTCATTGATCTTTTTGAGCACACCAAGGTTATTGGGAGTGACGTCGTCGAGGGAGATGATGTCTCGAGCCATCGTTGGTACTTGGAGTGAGATTACAGTGGGTGCGACCTGGTACCACCAACAGAGCCAACAAAAGCTATGGAAACGACAATTCAAATGTTAACTAGATTACCAAAAGTGGGTGGTACGTACTGAATAATGGAATAATGAAGTCACTTGGATCTATTGATGATATGCCAAATATCCGGGTTAGATCTCGTGACCATTAGGAAAACTGTGGCATGTGCCACTAAATCGTCTTGTGAGAGGAGAATGTCAGTTAGTGTGCTGATGGGAACCCAATGACAGTCATGACATATCCAATTGACACAACTTATAAACGTACCAATTTGATATGATTCAACTCTTTTTAATAACCTCCAATACAAACCGAACTCTTATCCCATTTTAGTTAGATCTACTGTATCCGCACCGATGATTACCGAGATAGGTGACCCTTCCCCCACCTCCTCCTATTCTCTATTGTCCGTTCACATGGCGCGAGCCGCACTCTCTCTCTCTCCCTTAACTCCACTTTGACTACTACCTGACCAATTGCCACTACCGATTACATCTCCAATGCAAATTCTCGTGGTTATCATTGTTGCTGTGTTCCTCTACCTCATTAAGGATGCGGTGAAGGAGCTTTTGGGCTTATCACCGGTGCTGCTGAAGGAAGAAGAAGTTCACGTTGTCGACGGCAAGTTCACTCCCAAGTCGCTCGTCAAGTACAACGGCGCCGACCACCCCAAGATCTTCATTGCTGTTAGAGGCAAGGTGTACGATGTCACCCAGGGTAAGGCGTTCTACGGTCCTGGCGGTCCCTACGCTAATTTCGGGGGTAGAGACGCTCTGAGAGGATTGGCCAAGAACTCGTTCGAACTCGACAACTTGACTGCCATTGACCAGCCCATCGACACCTTGGCCGACTTGACCAGCGGTGAGAAGGAATCGTTGGACTCGTGGGAAGAACACTTTGAAAACAAGTACCCTGTAGTAGGGACGTTACACGAAAACGAAGCCTAAACCTATAGAGTTCTTTTGACAGAGTCTCTAGATAAAAGTGTAATTGAAAATAATACATAGAAAGTTGAAGATTAGTATAGTACAGATTAATGTTCGTAAAATGGAGTGCTTAGGAGAGCAGACATGACAAAAGGAATGAGAAGACCACATTTGATCAGGCGTTAGTGTCAGATCCCAGCGCCGCTACCTTGCGTTGGTGCCAGTGCTTGAGAAGGTCAAGATCACTCACCTGGTCCGGATCCAGCGGGACCATCATTTGAGTAATTGCCTCGTCAATCGGAGGACCGGCAACGGCGCTGGCATACCCTACCATATCGAGAATAGCTGCCTGCTGATGAGCACGAGCAGCAAACTCGTCACTAACTCCAGCGATGGCATCCACCGTCAGCTCTAACGTCGCCGCTGCTCGTTTGAGAATAGGAGTTTCCATCGTCGTTGGTGCTTGGTGGGGTGGTAGAGGTACTGCCATGGCTGATGTCGTCAGTTTTACTTGTTTGAGCTGGCGCACCCATTCGTCCCGCTCGTCTTGGATTTGTTTGAGTGCCTGGGTACATTGGCTTAGCTGTTGGCGAAGCTCGTCGTTTTTGGGGTTGGCCACTCTCACCCGGGTCTGTGTCTGTCCTGGCGGTCGGTTAAAGTCAAACACGGGAGCCGATATGTTATTAAGGATGGTGGTGATGAGAGATCGGCCCGTGGCTCGCACCGACAGCAGTTGAAGCTGAGGCTTCAGTTCCCATTCCCGTTGGCGACTCTTCAGCGTCAACACCAAGAGCTGAGAGAACCGTTCGCTAGCCAGCGCTGCTGGGTCAATGTGGCGATAGAATTGGTCTCGCGGGACCGACGGATGGATCTCGGCCTGAATGCCCCGAAGCGATATCCGCCGCGAGCGGTTTTGGAGTGATGCCTGGCGATCAGCAAGCGAATTACGTCGCAGGCGCCGGTTTTCGAGTGATAGCCGTTGTGATGATAAGGGGAACCCCATATCGCCCGAAGTCATCGATAACCGCTCGCGCTTAATCGTAATTGGCTCGGGAAACTCTTCGGGGGCAATCTCCTCGATGGAATCCAGCGCCGATTCGGGCTCAGACTCGGGGAACTGGCTTGACGCCTCCACGCGCCGGCGCTTGGTGGTGGTAGCGGTGTTATTTGTTGTCCCCAGTTGCCGCCGATGAGGCTCGCGAGATTGAGGATGATTCGGGTGATTCATGGAGTGGGAACGATCATGGGCGCTATCGTGTGATTGTCGTAGCAGACGACGCTTACTCTGCGATGATCGGGACGTCGGCGAAAGCGCCGGTCGCGGCGGTGACGGCGGCGACGGCGGCGTCGCGGTTTTGAGCGCGCCCACAGCGCTCGCGGGCGCCGCGTGCGCCAAGGGCACGGTGACGACGTCGGATACTGACGGCACGAGCCATGGCGGCGGCCGAGCAGACGAGGAGGAAGCGGCCATCGAAGCCGAAGCGGGTGTAGTCACTGTTGCTGCTGCTGGAGTGATGTTGTGCGCGCGACCTCTGTGGCGGGGCTCCCAACCTCGTGTCGAGGGTATATGCAGGAGGCGATACCGATACTCGATTCCTCCATCATAGTGTAATTGGAGGGGTGGTGGCGGCGATGATAATTGAAATTGGCCAAGATGACCACGATGAGGGTATTGGTGTAGTTGGCGACGTAACCAATGGTCACTGGCCTCGGTATCATCGTCATCCAGAGTCGAAAGCCGCATTTCGTACTCGAGCCGTTGAGCCAAGTCGTAAATCCCCGGCGGCCACTTTTGTGCAATGTTAAGTCTGATTTGTTTCGTCACTGGCAACGGTGGATGGTGTTTGCGGGTCCTGAAGTAATCCGGCTTACTATAGAAGTAAGGGTTAGGTTTATGGCTTCGTTCGCACCCTTCCGCCATCGCTTGGGCTAAGGTCTCCTGTGCTTCTTCGTAGGGCGATGGCGACGGTGGTGGTGACGGTGACAATTCCTGGGACAGTGTGGGTGATGGTGAAGGTGGTTTTGTCGTTTGGAAATGGGAGGCGGGGAACGCGTTTATCTTACCACGATCAGGATCCTGTTCTAGATGCTTTTGCCAGTCACCATTGAAGCTATTGTAGCCGAAATAACGCCGTCGTTCAACGAGCAGTACGTCGTTTTCTCCCGGAGGGGTAAAGGGACTATCAAAGGCGAGAAACCGACGTCGACGAAGCATTTCCGCTAACGCCAGGGCGCGAGCACTAGCATCGTCGGCTCGATGCTCGCTTTGTTCGATTAGATGTTTGCGAGAGTCAATGACATCATCAATAGCAGTCTCGTCTTGAGGAAGCTGACGAGGTGGTTGGGGCTTGGGAGTAATGACATTGATATCGGCAGAGTCGTAGAGAGTCTCGGTGCGCGTAAACCCGGTGATGGTGCGTCCTGGGATCGGTTGCGGTCGCGATTGGGGGGGTTTGGCGGCAAAGGTCGTCTGGCGGCTTTTGCCGGACAGAGGCGTTCGAGATGAATTTGCTGACGCTTGTTTCGGGGGTCGGGGTGGTGGTTTCACCTTTCCCGTTTGGGAAGGCCCGGTGATGGTAGCGCCGGGGGCCGAAGCCGACCCCAGCCTTTTTTTGGTGGTGGATCGTCGCAGCAGCAGCTGGGGTCGGGGCGGCGCCGCGGCCTTCACCGGTTTGCTCTTGGTCCGCCCCTGAGGACCCAGCACATGGACAAACCGGATTTCCTTCATCGTATAACTTTTGTCCCCGACTGGGCCTCAGCAGGAGAGAGAGATCACGGATGGGTAGAGGCTAGGGTAAGTGCGGATACCCTTTGATTATCGGTTTCGCGCTTGGTTATGGAGCCCTGACCTTCCAACCGAAAAAAGAACATCTTGATAGTAAACACATAGATCACCATCGCCAAGTGACAATGAAATGAGCCATGACCGAGGCGCCAAACACCGGTTTTCCACGTCAGTATCTCCCTGTGGTCACTATGTGGTGGCTCTAGATGGCATTGATGCCAAAATTTGTGCGGTTAACGGAGGGCATATCATCAAACAGTACCGACTTAGCCATGACGGTTATCCGGTGTGGGAACCGCTTGGTAGCGACCACGAGTGTTCCAAAGTGGCCATTGTTGGTCAATTCACCGTTACCGTGCTTATGGTGATGGATTTTGATGCCCTAAAGGCAGAACCAGTAACGGTAAGTGTTGGTGGTCTTCGCCTCATCAGCTTTACGTGGATCCCACCCTATATCGATAAACAACTAGCTGCTGACGTTGATGACGATGCTGTGTTTATGGGAGCGTATACAGGAGCCGTACAATTCGTGGTGGTGACGGAGTTTAACCTCAGTGCCCACTTGTGGCTGCTTACAGCATCGCAGCCGTTACTCCTGGTGGATAACCCCTTGGCAGTGTCCACCAGTAGTAGCAGTCTGTGGCTGATTCTTTTAAGTCAAGGTCAATGGCTTCTGTTTGCCAATGTTGGTGCTGCTAGCGTTGGCCTCGGTAACTTCCATTTCCCCAAGGAGTACGTCGAGCCGCGATGGAGCCAATGGAACCCTGCTGGTACCTATTGGGCGGTGCTGAACCCATCGTTATCGGGTACGGTGGTGGACATTTACTCTCGTACTGGCGATTTGTTACTGTGGTTTGCCCATAGTGCTGGTATCGACTATAGTCTCACTTGGATCAACGACGGTACTATTGCTGCTGCCACCTTCGCCGATAACCAAGTGATCGTTGCTGTCTACAGTCTCCTTGAAGGACGTCTTGCTGATGAAGTATCGGTGCTGCTATCGACTCCAAGACGAGTATGGTGTGCTCGTACCGATAACGGCGTATTTATCGAGCAAAAACGCCCCATGGAAAGCAGTCGTCTCGTCCGGGTATACGGTAATGACGGCATGGTGGTAGCAGTACTTGATCGCGAAGTGATTATCTGGGAATGGGTGGGTGAGTCACTTGTGGAGCGAGCCGTAATTCACACCGATGATATTCGCGATGTGGCCCATAGCGACACCCTGGTATTTGTATGTGCCAATACCTCGGTAATCCAGTTCTGTATGGGCGTAGTAACGAGGCTTTATCAAGGTCCCACTCGTCTCCGTCAAATGGTTCTAACTCCCCGTGGTGGACCTATCGTCGTGGTGACGGGAGCTACGGCGTGGGAGGAGATCCTCGTGCCTCGATCCGCTGACCATGAAGTCACCGATACCTTTGCCGGTCGCTAAAAACCCTTCCGTTCTCTTTCCATGTGTAATGATACTAATATGTACAAGTTGAAATATGTATAATTGCTCCCAGCCTCTAAGACTTCTTCTTCTTGGGAGCCCCCTTGTTCCGCTTCTTCCGGTCGGCCACCATCTTGAGACGGTACTGTTCCTTGGGATCAGTCAAGTTCAACTCGGGGAACCACTGTTTAAAGTCCTTGAACGTGGGCATCGCCGAGTTGACCCCGTAGTACTTGACGACGTCGGGGCCCTTGAGCGGCGCCCGCAACACCTTGGCCCCATTGCGGACACAAGTGGGGTTCCAGGTGTGGCCGAAGATGTTGGCCGAAAGCTTCTTGACCTCGTTGATACGGGCTTGGGTCGGCAACCGCTTGAGCATCCTCGTTCAACGTTTGGTTCGAAAAAGTCGCACGAAAAATTGGTGACGACCAAAGTGACTTGAATAATATGACGTTGATGTTATGACAAGAAATAGAAGATTTGATGGATTCAGCGTAGTAATGTAGTTTCTACTTGATAGTAATGATTGTTGTTATGATTTGGTAATTGGTTTTGTGGTTGGTGACTGACATGAGTGCGATCACCACTAATGATATATCTTGTGCTTTCACGGTGATGATAAATAATGTGAAAAATAGTCTAGAAAATGATTTAAGCTAGGTTGGTAACAAATATTTATAATCGAGATCTGTTAAGACAATTTTGCTGGACATTTAGCTGGCTTATAAAACAATCATTGCCTCTGATCATATCTCTCGACTGGGTGCGATTATATAATCGATCAGACTCGCGTAAAGGGGGGAAGGGAAGGGATTGCATTCGCCCTATAAATAAGAAAAGCATACCCGACCCAGACGTCACCTCGTTACACCATATCGAAAACCACCAATTCCCACAATTTCCACACTGACCAATCACAATCCTCCAATATCTCCGATTCCCCGGGATTATCAGATCCCTTTGTATCGTCCCTAATGTGTCATGGTCGTAAAGTGGTGATCGCGAACCCGTCTTCGATTTCTCGATTATAGTCCGACAGATCACGGGGTATCTAACCTGGCGAAACGTCCCCTGCTTACCAATCACACGACAATTCCTAATTCAGTAGCCACTTGTTCAAACGGCTCTGTCACCATTAACGGTCACTCATTACTCTACCCTAGACTGAGGCTATGTTGCCTATCGTCACACACAGCCCCTCGCCGAGGCGCGGCGCCCCGTGGCTCGCGATCGGTTATCGCCATCGCGATGGTGACCCAGAGGCGCACCGTTCTCGTCACCAGCGCCTCTACTCCACCCACACGCTTTCACCGCTAGTGACGACGCCATCCCTGCGATGGAGGAATACGACCCTGAGCGCCGCTACGACGCCTCCGGCGACCGGCTGGAGATGCTCCGGCTCCGCCGTGTCGAGCTCGCCGAGCTGGCGGCGACGACGCGCCGGCGCCACGCCCACGGCGCCACCGCTAGCGACCCGGCGCTGGCGCCAACCCCGTTAATCGAAACCCTGTTTGCCCTGGAGGTCGACGACACCGACTTGGATGCCCTCCGTGAAGGGCTTAACTTTGCTCTCGAGGACGGCAACTGGTTCCCCAGCCAGCGCCGCCCCCTGGGCGACCACCGGCCGACCAGCGACGCCGCCACCAACGCCAGCGCCGAGCTGCTTGGCGCCGACGACGGCGACTACACCGACAGCATCCCGTTGGCGTCGCTCGACCCCAAACGCCAGCGCCCCGCCCTCCACATCAACACCGACTTCGAGGCGGCGTTACCCCGGATCCACATCGACGACACCCTGTTTTTGGCGGTGCCGCCGTCCCAGTACCGACCAGCGCTGGCGCTGGGGTCGGACGGCAGCGGGCGCCTGGGCGCCCATACTCCCACGGCGGGCGCTCCGTCGCCGCTGCTGCCGCTGGCGACTCCAGCCAAGTTTAGTGAATTCTTCTCCCGAATCTCCGACCGTATTGCTGGCGAAGCCGATGCCGATGCCGACGCCAACGACGATAGCGGCGCCAGCAGCCACAGCGCGGCGCTGGCGGCGCTGCCGCTGCGCCCGGCGACGCCGCTTTCGGTTAAATTCCACAACGTCCTGATTGATCTGGTCAAGACACCTGATCCCCAACCGGAACTGCCGACGGACTATTTCCATGGGGTTCGCTTTGCTAGCGGTCGGGACCAGGAACAGGCGCTGTTGCTTCCCCACTCGCCGGTGGCGCCGCTGCCGAAGAAACCAGCGAAACAGTTTACTAGTGATGGTCAGTTGCTCTTGTTTGGTAATCTGTTGGGGATATTCCCACCGTCACTGAAGTTCCGTCAGTTTTGTCATCGTGCCGTGTCGATTTCGTATTTTAATAAGGCGATGTTTGTGCTCTTGTTGCTTCAAGTGGCTCTTCTTAGTTATCGTCAGTGGAACCCGATTGCGCTCCACGGATACTACTATGATGGCTACAATTGGGCTGATTACGTGTTGATTGTCATTAACATTGTCTATACCATTGAAATTGTTCTTAAAATCGTGGCTTATGGGCTCTATAATGACCGCGCCATGTACCGTGATCTCAGTTTACCCTACCCCCAAAACGTGGTCAAACTGATGTTCTTCCAACGCAAATACGTCATTAATATTTTGGACGCGTTTGGCCTTTCCAAATTGGTCGACTTGTTGTGGAATCGCGATCAGTCTCGTCTCAAAAACCCTGGTAATCGCCACAACCACCACCAACAACAAAACCATCATAACCATCACAATCATCCCACGTTGACCAAGGCCCGACCGCTATCTCCGGGTACGTCCGGTAAATCCAGTCGGGGCTGGCGGCTGGTGTGGAAGGAACCAGCTCACATCGATCCTCCCGATGATGTCTCCGATAGCGATAGCGTCGACTCCAATTTTGGCTTAACTCCTCTGGAATCTCCCACGCTGCAATCGCTGCTTGTTGGCATGCTGGTGGGACTTGCTCCGCCAGCACCGTTGGACCATACCAATACCTTCTTTGTTCAACGACAACAATTGCACAAATTGAACTTGAAGCGGGCGTTTCTTCGCGGGCTGTGGCACCGTATCGATTTCGTGCTGATGGTGTCGTTCTGGATCCTGTTGTTTTTGCTGATCAATCACTACGATGCTCGCCACCACATCTTCCTCTTCCGAGCGCTTCTGTGTTTGCGGATCCTTCGGTTCTGTAACTTAACCATGGGTACATCGACAGTGCTTACCCTGATCAAGCTTGCTATGCCTCAGCTCATTGATGTCGGGGTGTTTATTTCGTTTTTCTGGTTGTTCTTCAGTATTGTTGGGGTATCGCTGTTCAAGCTGAGTCTCACTCGCCACTGCGTGTGGACCAACCCTAACGATCCTAGTGACACCTACGTCAACTCCGAACAGTACTGTGGGTCGTGGCTTGCTGCCAACGGACTGCTGATGCCGTATATTCAGCGTGACGGTCTGGTTAGTGAACAACGGAAAGGGTTCCGCTGTCCCGTCAATTCTCAGTGTATCTCAGGAGATAACCCGTATAATGGTACCCTTAACTTCGATAACGTGCTTCAGCTGGCGGAAATCGTGTTTGTGGTGGTGCTGGCCAATACGTTTACCGATATCATGTACATGACCATGGACCTGGACTCGATGGTGGCGTGTCTCTTCTACATCTCGTGCATCTTCATTTGCACTGTGTGGTTGGTCAACGTGTTTATCGCCGTCATTGTTGCCAGTTTTAACATCACCAAGCTGGAAGAAAGTAAGCGTCGCGATGAAAAGCAAAAACTGCAATGGCGCCAGTGGGTGCTGGCTGCCGAACACTCGATGCGAGTATCGAAGTTGAAGAAGCGGAACTGGCGGTTGAAACTTTACTATAACCTTGAGTTTCTCTTTATTCTTCTCATCGTGGTTGACCTTATTGTCCAGTGTTTGCGTACGGCGTATTCGAGTCAAGCGAGGATTAACTTCATGAATAACTTTGAACTTGTGCTGACGCTGATCTTCTTCTTCGAGATCTTGCTTCGCTTTGCCCTCTACTTACCCGACTGGCGCGGGTTCTTTTCTCTGAGGCGCAATGCGTTTGATCTCGTCTTAGCGGTGGTGACGATGGTAATTGCCATTCCTCCCATCCGTAAAGGGTTGGGACAGGTCTACTTTTGGCTTACCATCTTCCAGATCCTCAGAATCTACCGGGTGGTGTTGCTGACCAAGATCACTCGGTCGCTTTGGCTTCGGCTCTTCACCAACATCAAACAGGTGTTTGACTTGGCGTTGTTCTTCTTGATTCTCACCTACCTTGTTGCCATCATCTGTGCTCGCTACTTTGAAGGTCAGATCGGTCCTGACGACTTGGACTTGGAAGATAATGCCTTCCCCATGCACACGTTGCCCAACGCGTTTGTGGCGTTATACATCATCACCCTGACGGAAAACTGGACGGAAATCATGTACGAATTGCAGGCGGCGGCTGTGACCACGCTGCAGCGAGTGTTTGGCCTGGTCCTCCTTGTGTTCTGGTTTATTTTCTCCAATTTTATCGTCCTCAACATTTTCATTGCCGTCATCTCCAAGACTCTCGAAGTGCTGGAAGAAGGCAAACGTCGCAACCAGTTGCTCCAGTTTATCGATAACATCACACACAAGTTGCTGACGATGAATATCGTGCTGACGAGTAAGTTACAGCAATGGAAGCTGAGAGTGTTCAACGGTAAGTTCAGCGCCAATACCAAGCTGACGGAACAAGCCGTGATCAACTTGTTATTGCTGGGGCTGGCAATTAATGACTTTATCGACGAAACCGAAGTTGATGCCGATGAACAGCAAAAGCAAGATCCGGGACGAACCTGGCGGCTGAAGTGGCTGCACTGGTGGAAGAGCCGTTACCTGTGGGCCAAACAAAAAGTGGACAATCCCTTTTTTGAACGAGCTCATCTCAAGTCGAAACATAACGCGTTGATTGAAGAGTTTAATCCCCTGCAATTTGCTCATAAGATCTTACAGGAACGTAATGCCCTCGTGCTGAAGCAAAACAAGTTCTTGATGGAAAATCCTCGGTTCAATAACGTCTTCTACGTCATTGCTCCTCGCCACCCGTTACGTCGGTTCTGTCAACGGCTTGTAAAGCCAAGTTACGGTACTCGGGTCAACGGGGTGGGACCGTATAAGTGGGTATCGGAAGGACTTACCGTGTTTGCCTTTCTCGCTACTATTGCCTTGGTGGTGACCACGCTGTACATGACTCCGTTATACCGCAAACAAGAGTTTGAAAAGACGGGTACTCAGTATAACTGGACGTTCTGGATTGAAGTGGCATTTGTCATTTGTTTCTCGATTGAGTTCTTGATCAAAGTGATTGCCGATGGGTTTATCTTCACTCCCAACGCTTACTGTCGACTGCCATGGAACATCATCGATCTTATCGTGCTTATCTCCATTTGGATTGAACTTATTGCTCTGCTTAAACAAGCAGGCAACGTGGTACGAGTGGTACGGGGTCTTAAGGCTCTACGAGCGTTTAGATTGTTAACGGTACTGGAAACCGCTACGCAAATCTTTCACAACACGTTGTTAACGGGGTTCACCAAAATCCTCGAAGCCATGTTCATTTCGTTCTGTTTGTTATACCCGTACTCGATCTGGGGGCTCAACATCTTTAATGATCGCTTGGGCTACTGTCTTGACGGACAACTGACTCGGGAAGACTGTCGCAACGAATACGCCAACGAAGTGTTCAACTGGAACGTGCAACTGCCCAACACCTACGTCAATCCTGAACTTAAATTCAATCGGTTTAGCGACTCGTTGGTGCTGTTATTCGAGATTATCTCCCTCGAAGGGTGGCTGGATTTACTCACTAACGTCATGGCGCTGACGGGGAGAGGCACTCCTCCCGAACCGTTTGCGCTGCCGTGGAATGGTATATTTGTCATGTCGTTTAACTTCATCCTGACGGTGTTCATTCTTACGTTGTTCATTTCCGTCATTATCCTGAATTACTCTAAAGTGACGGGCAGAGCTTATATGACGGTAGACCAGATCTCTTGGTACCAAGTGGTTAAGATTTTGAAGCAAGTACGTCCCCTGAAACGGCAACGGAACCCGGAAAACTTGAGTCCCATTCGTCGTTTATGTTACCGACTTACAGTGGAAAAGGAACTGGTATACTGGACGCATTTCCTCAATCTCGTGTTGTTCTTACACGTGCTCTGTCTCCTCTTGGAACACTTCCCTTCGGAAACGTTTTCGAGTGTTAATGAATTCCGCGCCGTCATGTTCATGATCTCGCTGTCGTGTTTCCTCATCAACTCGTACATGCTTATGATTGCTAAGGGATTCAAGGGTTTCTTCCAAAACAAGTGGAACCCTTTCTTCCACTTCATTTCGTTGGGAGCCTTCGTCACCACCTTGGTTGGGCTTATCTACAACAAGGCTCACTCGACGGTATTCTATAACATTAACGAGTTGTTTTTGGTGGCAATGTTGTTGTACATTATTCCCAAGCTGAACCGGTTATCGCAATTGCTTCGGTTTGCCCTGGCGTCGCTTCCCGCCGTGCTTCTGTTGGCATTTACCTGGGGGGTGTTGTTCCTCGTGTTTGCCATTGCCATGTGCCAGATCTTTGGTCTTACTAAGTTTGGACCTAACGGTAGTGATTACCGTAATTTGCGGCTGGTACCCAAAGCACTTATTCTCTTGTTCCGGATGTCATTTGGTGAAGGGTGGAACTACATCATGGACGACTACATGTTGGAGGAACCGTTCTGTACTCGAGGCCACGATATGGACGATCTGGACTGTGGTAATAAGCCTTACGCCTACATCTTGTTCATCGCCTGGAACTTGCTTCTGATGTACATTTTTCTCAATATGTTCGTGTCGCTTATTTTGGACTCGTTCTCATACATCAGTCGCAAGCTGGGGTATAGTCACCTCATTGAACGGCAAGAGATCCGCAAGTTTAAGCGAGCCTGGCAACAATTTGATCCCGAAGGTACGGGTTATATTCTGCCCCATGACTTGGTCCCGTTTATCCATGAACTTAACGCCCTGGGATCGGCGTTAAGCTTCGATAGCTTCTTCTACCGAGGCGACTTGAATCTCCGCCGACTCACGCTGCGGTGGATCAAACGCAACAACCCTATCGACCCTTACGATATCCTGATTGATCGCAACCGACTTGACCAAGTGTTTAGTCAGATTGATTGGGATAAAGTGAAGGCTCGTCGTCACCAAATGGAACTATTTATTGAGGAAGCATTGATGCGGATGAAGTTGAATAACGAAGAAGGGATTAGTTTCACTGGCTTCTTACTTCAAGTGCCACTTTACACTGCTTTTGAAGCTGGTACTTGTCTCGACTTGACTGATTTCCTCGAACGACGTCTTTTGCTCCAAAAGGTTGAGAAGCTGCTTAAGGTGAAGCGAGTATACGAGTTAGTGTCGGCATTCGCTTTGCGGTGGGTGATGAAGAAAGATATGGGTCAACTGGAAAAAGCCGATGGTGGCGAAGCCGATAAGTTGAAGAAAATGGACCGTAAGAGTCACCAACAATCACCGCAAACCAGTCCCAAGTTTAGTAATCCGTTTGAAGATCTCGACGAGCTTGTGTCGTCTCATCCTCAATTTGATTCGCTGGGGATGAGTAGTCCCTTCCATGGTGGACCTTATGAACCCGCTGAACCATTGGAACCATTCCATCATGATAAGACAAACGACGATGATGATGGCTCGTTTGTGTTTAAGGATGAGGAGATCACCGTGGCTACTCCTCTGAGACCCTATTCCTTCGGTTTTGTTCGAGAAGTCGCTGACACTGAGCTGTTAGATAACGTCGAAATGACCGGATTGGGCATTTCCCATCATCCCCCGACACGGAAGCGTCCTCCGTCGGGGGACTTTTAGCATATATATATAGACTAACGCATATGAATTTATTTATATTACTTTGACGACCATTTGCGCAGAACGAGACATTGTGCTGCTTGGGGGTGACGTAATTCAACAAAATACGCCTTGAGGTGAGACTGAAGTTCATCGCTGGTCATCGGTGGAAGACACGACATATAGGTTAAGTAGTCGCCGGTACTATCCACAAGTTCGTTGGTGAAAATGTCTGAGTTTGAGTCTTTTGGTACGTTTGCATGGTACTGGGAAATGTCGGGGTAGCCCTTCATTTGAGGTACAAGAAGACACTCTTTCAGATGTTTCAAGTTGAACCATTTGACCCGATAATCCCACGTATCCCATCCAAACTCAATTTCACAGCCAAATCCACAATTGGTCTTGCAATTTGTACAGGTCGATCCTTGTTTGCAGTGACACACTTTGTTATTGATGCCGCCATTGCAGGTGAATCCCAATACATCCTTGGTGTTATCGTTGGTGGTGTTACTGTAGGGTATTCCCGCAAGCGTCAACACCATCTTCACGTAGCCCACGATTTGTGTCGGGATGGGATAGCCTGAGTAAGTGGGATGGGGGAACTTATGGGGAAGCGACGCTACTTGTTGAGCAATTCTTTGCCAATCAAGAAAGATATAACCGCTGGTAGCATTATTTCGACGAACCATTAAGGGGAACCCCGATTGACTAAAGTTACGTCCCTTTTCATTGAACTTTACCGACGTCGGTTCCGGGTCAATCTTAGCATGGTAAAGTTGAGGATAAATTAAGGGGAACACTCGAGATTCATCGGAAAGTAAATTCTTCAGCGACGGTTGCGGGTGTCGTACTGATGCCGTAAGTGCTTGGAGGATCGTTAGTTCATGAGTCGAACATGCAGCTTCCCGCCTCACAAGATCCCACTCGCGTCTTACCACATTAAGTTCGCGGTGGTGTACCACCATTTCCCTCTCGAAAAGCGCCCGATCGTACTCCATATACCGTTTCCCTGCTTCACCCAAACCATCATAGTTCTTGGTAACGGGTCGATTCCCCCACCATCTTTTGTCATGGCGTTCGGGAGTCCACCGGTGAAGGATCACCGAGTTTGTGTGCAGATTGTACTCGTATCTTGACGTAGGCGAAAGTTCGACCCCACGATGCCAGCTGTTAAGGGCCTGCATTTCGCGAGCGTGTACCTCGTTTTCCCGAAGACGAGCGCAAACTTCACGTTCGCTAACCACGGTTTCCAATTGACGCAATTTTCTTTCTCGGGAGTATAAGTCAGCAGCGACGGTGTCAAACCGAAGCGAAGTTTCATCGGGTGCAACATCCTTGGTTTCACCTCGCGGCAGTATTTGCGGTTTCACCAGCTCTGGTTCGAGACGAAGGGTGATTTTCGTAGACTTTTTCCGTTGAAGCCGAGAGGGGAGGAGAGGACTAGGCGAAGGCGGCTCCCGCTTGTCGTGGTCGGGCTTGGTCACCTTGCTGCTGCTCTTAGTAGCGTATATCACCTCGACCCGATCACTAGGAGGGGTCTGAAGCGCCACTCGCTTGGGAGTGGTAAACTTGGGGTTGATGGGTTTCTTTTTGGGAATAGAAGGTGACATTAAGGTTGGTTACGACAGACGGCGCTGATATCGGGTTGAATATAAACACTGGGGAAAGTGGAGTTGATCCGATACATGATATGAAACCGTTGGTCACCATCGTGAATTTTTGAAACGCGTCGGTGTGTGCCACCGTGAGAAAATAATCCACTTTGATGCATGAATCAGAAGTCGACGAAGAAAAACAAGAAAAAAAAGCCACTCAATCGGATGTCACATCTGGTAGTATTAAATTAGTCTATTCATCGAGGGTCGTACGAACATCCGAGATCTTGGACGCAAGCTTGTGGAACTCCATCCGCTCGGCAATCTTAATAGCAGCGACGAGCGCCCGATCGGTCTTCATCATCTTGGCAATTGACAACGCCCTTGCCAACCGGGTGCTCTTGCACAGTTCACCGAACATGATCAAAAGCGACCGGTCGAACATCTCCGAATACTGTTCCAACCGTTCCAAGATTTCGTTGTCGGGTTTATCCTCGGTGCTGGCGAAATCACTAAGCATCTTGCCCATGGTATAGGCACGGATGAACTGTTCTTCCGACTCGATCATGGCTTCTTCGGTATCCTGGGTCGTGTAGGTACCGACAGGCAATTGGATATCCAACTCAACGGGAAGGGGTAACGGGAACCCGGGATACCGCGACGCCTGTTTGAGCACAATGCAATGCAATCGATCCTCCCATACTCCCAATGGCCAGCACTTCCAGTTGGCGCGGAAATTGTCGCTTTCGTCACCTTTACTCTTGGTGACGGCATGATGGCAATTGAGAAGAGGCACCCAGCGAGCGTTGCCGCTTTCGCGCCACGAATGAAGCGTCATCAATGCATCATCGGCACCACTGACGATGCAGGGGTCGTTCATTTCGTTGTAAAACATCCCCTTGATTAAAGGGACGTCAGCCAGAGATGGTGGGGTCAACGGTAATACCCGATCTTGCTGGACAAACCGATAATCATCCAGAGTATCGACAATGTTGTAAAAGTAGCTCGAACCCACTTGGTGCACCGAAAACATCATCCCCACTGCCAGCAGCATGAGAGACACCACTGGGGCCATCTTGAGGACGGAAAGACTCACCCCGTCGACATTATAGACTCTGACGTAGCCAAGCAGAGTGCCCACCACCACAAGATCTTCGTCGGACCGGCGACGCGACGCTGCACTAAGCGCCACACAGGTGATGTATTCCCCTTCAAGCAAGGGCACTTGGCGTTCCCAGGCGTCCAGTTCAACGTCGTGTTGACGATAGTAGATGATGCCATTGTCAACGTCCTTGGGGGAATCGTATCCCAGCTTGGCAAGGACAACGCCGTGACGATTAAGTGAGCAAAGATCGTAGCCGTATTGATCGACAAAGTGATAATCGTGATGGACATTATGGTCAAAGAACAGTACCGTGATCAGCTGGCGTTGAGCTTGGGTACGGCTACACCAAGCGTAACCCACAGAGTTCATCGCCATGTAACGACGATCATTGGTCAGTCCCTGTAAGTTCCACGGCGTCAGCCCGGGAGAATAAGGGGTTATCTCCGGGATAAATGCTCCTCCTGTTGTCGTCGTCGTTGCTGCTGCTGCTGCTGATGATGACAGAGCTTTAAACCGTTTAGCTGGAGGTTGAGTTTCACCGAAGAGACCTTCGTCATCATCATCAAAGGCACCATTAACGTCATCAGCTCCCGCCAAAAGCTCGTCGTCGCTATCACCATCATCGTCATCATCGTCGCCAGCTTCATCGTCAACGAATAAACTCAGGCTTTCCGTCGGTTGTGGAAGCGAAAGCTTATCTCTAATCACATAAATATTACCCACCAGCGACCCGACGTAAACGTCACGATCTTGAGCAAACAAGTTGAGGAGGACTCCGTTAGAAGTGGTGGGCACTTGGAGCTTTTCTTTGCCCAGCTTAGCATCAAATACACTAACTCCCAGAGTACCCACAGTAGCAACGTAACCAGGAATATAATGAAGATCGTGACACTTACCACAATCAAACGCATGGGTTTGTTTCCACTTTTGGTCCCGACTAAAGAATGCCACTTGATTGGTAGCCGTAGGTACAGCAAGAATATCTCCCAGAGGATTCCATTGAGGACGAGTACACACCAATTCGTCCTTGTGTTCGTCTTCATAGTCAATGGCATCCAAACTAAGGTGCATCTTTTCGGCAATGACATCGGAAAGGGTTTGGAGCAAGTCGGGAGTCTCGTTCACGGTGGAGTAGATGGCGACCGACCCATTGGCTAACGCCACCGCCAAAAGCTCGCTGCGGTCACTATAAGCCAAATTGACCACCATATCCGGTTGATCAATCTCCAACGGAGTCCCCGAACCCAGCCACACCACGAGCTTAGCGTCGCCACCACCACAGGCGATTCTATCACCACTCATAAGCACGGCATCGCGTAAGGGCAATTCCAGTCGGTAAACAACACCAGCACTTTGGTTAGTGGTTAAATCCACCACTTCCACGTTACCAGCAGTATTGGTCACTACTGCCTTATCGCCACTGGTATCCACCAGACACAAGTTGCCAATGATGTCCACCAGCACCGGTTCGAGTTCGGGGTCCAGTACGTCGAACACCTTGAGGATGCCGGCGCTGTTTGCCACAAGCAATCGTTTGTGCTTGGTGTTAAACCGTACCAACGAGTTCCCTTCGGGGAACGCCGTGATCACGTCCATGGTGTCTTTGATTGGTTTTGGTGATGGATGGGGTAGTGGAGTGAGATGGCTTAAAGGGGGCTACGCGTAACGATATCGACACGCGTCCTCCCCAGCCATCGAGACCAAGTACCAAAAATGTTATTGCTTAACAAAGTAGACTGGCGTACTGATTAATTTATATGATTTCAATTAACATTTATTAGATATGTTTTGTTTTGAGTTCATGAGGGGAAGGTTTTTAGTGTGATTTGAACTATAACTGAGACTTGATCGGGATAGGAAATTGATATCAGGTCAAAAAGGTATAATAAGTTTGATATCTCAAAACACTAGGTTGAAACCATTTTATTATTCCATTGAGTCAAAGCTTTATTCAGTTTTATGGTACAACATGGCTTTATGATTTAGATAGTGTAACAATAACTGGTCTTATCGGTAAACAACTAGCTATATTACTAATAATATCGGGCATAAACCCGTCCCTATAGTATGCTTACATCCACAGAATCTATTGTTTACATTTTACTATGCAATTACAGTTTTGATGTGACATATATATTCACTTTTTGAAAACTTTCAATGATAAGAATGATTTAAGACAAACAGAAAACGCCGTAAAAACCACTAGGCCCATTCGGGCTTGGTGTTGTAGTCGTCATTTCTTCTTCTGCCACCACCGTTGCCACCACGGCCGCCACGACCACCACGACCGCGACCCCGACCCCGGCCCCGACCCCGGCTACGAGACCCGGGCACCAGCGCCTCACCAAAGGTGTCCATGTTCAACGTCTTTTCTTCAGCCCACCGCATCGCTTGGTGCTGTTCCGTTGACAGCGAAATGGTGTCAAAGAACGACAGCTGCTTATTGTAAGCACCGCCTTCCTGTTGCTCGCGTTCCTGTTCACGATCACGAGTAAACTTGGCATTGGCCAGCTCGAAATCAAACTCTTCGGCGGGAACGGCAGTGGCGGTAGCCGTAGCCGTAGCCGCTGGCATCGCGGGAGCAGCAGTAGTGGTGGCCGTGGCCGTCGCCGTAGTGGTGGGCGGCAGCGGTCTGGCTCCCGGTTGAGGAGCAGGAGGACTAGAGGCGTTACCCCTAGCAGTAGCGGTGGTGGGGGTAGGGGTAGTGCCGGAAGCCGCCGTCGTCTTGGTGGGAGCCGGACGCGAGCCAGCGGTTTCCTGAGCCGTCAGCGGCGATTGCCGCGGTTCAGCACCAGCAGTCACTCCCGTGGGCACCGCTTGCGGGTAGGGTGACCCCTGGTTGCCCAGCGACGTCGCTACTGCCGGCTGCTGTTGGTAGATGCCCGGTTGAGGCGGCGCCACGTAGGGCTCGGGCTTCACCTGGTCAATGGGGACATCCAACACCGAAAGATCCTTGACGTCAGACCCTCTAAACACCACGTAGTCGTAAACCTCCAGCCCAGGCATCACCTCGAACTGGGGCTTGCCTTCGGCGGCAAAGCGGCCTTCCAGGCCAAACAACCGCACCGACTTCAACGCCACGGTGGCGTCGTCAGCATTGATGTTGTCAAGCAACCCCACGTACCGCAATCCCTTGTTGGAGATCAACAGGATCGTCTTGCCGATGTATTGGGACATGGCGGGTCGAACGTGGTTGGTATGGGAAACGGTGGGTGGGTGTAAAGCGCGACAACGAAATCGAGCCGCACCGACAGCTAGCGAGAGGAACAGAGGCGATTGGAGTGTAGGGAAGGAACCCATGTTTGGTGGAAGAGTGCAATGGATGTTTTCAATATAGTTTTCAGAAGAACGTCCCTCCATTAGATAGTAATTAAGTGACATATAATGGTTAACACCACGGAATTTACCCTGAATTTATGAGGTTGTGTTAATCCCTAAGTCTTGTCCATTCTATTCGGCTTTGCCACCATAACTAGTTGTGTTTAGGTCAGTGTTGGAGTCAGGAAAATGGGACCGTTTATGTATTTCATTATTGACTCACTTGACATGCTACTTGACTGCTTAGTATCAGTATAAGCGTCAGTAGGTTGAAGGCTGATTTTTACCAAACTTTACACCAAAAAAATCGCCACAAATACGCTTTTCGGCATTTACCAGTCATGTAGTCACTATTTCAGACCAAATAAATTTTCATGATTTTTGTTGATGTTTGACATCGACGGCTGGGGTTTGGGGATTTCTGGGATCATCGCGCCTAACCGTAAATTATGAATTGATGAAGATTGCACCATCAAAAGCGGTAAATGGAAATCTGAAACATTCATTGCATTCATAACGTCTCTATCTTCATAGTGATTAGTTAAAAAGCCACAAACTCGAAAAATTTTGGAACCAGATTTCTTGCGATCTGGCGTTTTTTGAGTCGTCAATTTTGCGATTTATTCAGTCGTGATAAGGGTTTACAGAAAACAAAGCCATCTATCATGAAGCCAGCGGTTTGCTCTATAAAACCCAAGCATCGCTTTTCTGCTTTTATCGGTATCGAGCTCGCTATTGCTCAGTTTACGTGTTTTTGGCGCGACCAACCCCTAGGCCGAATTGGCCAAAATCGACAAATCAACAACTTCCGTCAAATTCCGCCAAACTTTGTCTAGATGAAAAGGCCACCCGTTTAAACATAGTAGGCCATCTTAAAGTCGCTACCGGGTGGCGTAGACCGTAATTTTTCTCGCAATATGGGGGTCAGTGTAAGTTTTGGGGTTTCGCACCCGAGTCAACATTCTGCCATGGCTGCGGCGAGCCCGAGTCAAATTCACTCGCCAACCCAGGTTCCAGCTCAACCATCGAAAACCATCAAACTCATCAATTTTTTGAACATTGGCTCAAACGATAGCCACGGATTTCTAGACCATCATGAGCACCTCCAATGGTCACATTAGGCGTGGTCATTGCCGTCAAAATTCGCCATTTAGTTTGACTTGCGCATCCGTGCACCAAGCCATGAACATATCCACCTAAAGCCATTCAAATTTCTGCTCTATCAATTAAACCGTAGGGTAGTGGCCTACAGTGATTTCAACAGGTAACGGAGAATAAGGGTTCGATTCCGGAAAGGGTGCCTGAAAACCGGCTACCACATCCAATGATCGCGTGGCCCGGAGGATCCCGGAAGGACCCCGGTGGATTCCGGAGGCCAAAAACCCGGTCAAGCTTTTTAGGGTGTCCCACTGTCAAGACTCGCCGCATCTCAAAAATGTAAACCTCAAAATAACGAGCTCAATGCCAATGGATGCGTAGAAGTGATACTTAGCTATTGTAGACCACACTGCTGGCTTCTTGCCGGGTGGCTTTGATTTTTGTTGACCCTTGTCCAGACTGAATAAATCGCAGTTTTCGCTTTTTGGAGAAAAAATGCAAAACTGAGAACTCCAATGACGACAAAAAGTCGAAATTTCAGAAAATCGGAATTAACAATATTTGGTTTTGAGGCCAATTACTGTATAACATATATTAGCCGCAGTAAACGGTCATTACCTCGACGTGTTTCACTCAATCAGTGGATCCCTTCAACACATTGCAATATCTACATTTGATGGAATCAGCTATGACGTCATTGACCCCATCTAGTCAAGTTTACTAGCACTAATACCATGATAATGGGCCCTAATTGTTTCTACGAGCTATCACATTGGTGCCAACGCCGTAGATGGTTCTACTGATGAGCTGGTCACCTACGCCAAACCATATCTGCCCTCCCAAACCGCAAACCTTAGTCATTAGAATGGGAACCGCGTTGGGCTTGATAACGGTTATTGGGGACTCTCAATGCCATCTCAAAAAGGCTATGCTTGTAGATTTGACTAAGTCAAACAATTAGTCTTGACGATGAGGTAGGAACAAGCAAAAAGCTCAGGATGAGGTGGGTAATGTCTAACTGACAAGTGTCGTAACATGAACGGTTTGTTTACTTCTTACTCCCAGCAACTTATCGTGTAAAGAGTAGGTCGCTTCCGGCGGCGGCGTCAACCACTCCTTGAGCATGACACCGATGTGCAACTGACATCGAGCCCGGTAAAGTAGCCACGCTTCACCAACAGCCGGCGCATTTTGTCGCGGTCCTTATTCATCGCTGCCAGCAACACATGAAGTAGTTGGCGACAGAGTCGTTGCCAAAGTCGCGGGCACCACCAAAGCTCTAGCGTCCCGAAGACTAAGCCGCATGATGGCATCGTAAGTGCAAGATATCCCAATTGCAAGACTTGCTGACATGCTCCATTCGACTCTACCCTCAAAAGTAGCACGCAAGTATAGTTGAGTCGACACCAAAGTCTTTCAGGAATCCATCTCACTCGATGGGTCGTACGTCGAACATGTGTGTCGATGATAGCATTGTTGTTGCAACATCTTCCAATACATTCCGATTGCCAAATCTTTCTGATTCGTCGCCTAGCGATGTCCACACCGTCAACCCAAAAGGCATTCTTCGATTGATTCCAGGCCAACGGTTTGCTTGAACAAACTGCTCCACAAAGTATAGCAAAGCGTCCGCTACCTCCAACTATGTTGACATCCGGGTTAGGGCTCTCGACATGTTGTGTTTGTCTCCATAGACAGCCAAAGGACATCACCGACTCTTTCCGAGACTTCAAGTACCGAATCTCACCTCTGAAACCATTGGAGAATGATATAGAGTTAAAGCCTTCAAGTCAACATAGTTGAGAAGCACTCAGTGAAGTTTCACATGAAAACTCTCCGTAACTCGAATGGGCATGTGCTCCTGATTGTCCATGGCAAAAATGCACCTGTGGAGGACATACCCAGTTGCACAACCACGGAAAGAATGCATGTGAACCTAAACCTTGCTCATCCGGTTTTGACTTGTTGATGGGGACGTGGAATTGGGATGGATATCTTGATTTGACTCATGGAGCAATCAAGCCAAGCGGGAGGTCACCGGACGGTGAATCGAAGTCATTGCCTCCCAGGAAGTGAGGATGGTTCTTGGAAGTGTTCCAGCAAAGCATACATCCACAGTGTAGTCCATGATTGTATGTTATATCAACTCATCTTTGAGACAACCACACACACATACAAACCACGGTGAAGCACGCCCACACTGAACCGCATCCACCTGAAACCAAAGCACGCAAACAATCCACCGACACTGGTTTCACATCACGTACTTATTAGTTTCATCCAACACATTTGCTAACTCCTTGGACTTGCAACCACACTCGCTCATATAATAGCGGAAGACTCTACGTCATCGCATTCTTCGCTGTTGACCCCCGGGCGCGTAACCCCCCTCCTCTGTTGCCACCATCACACGCGACACGCGACGCGTCGAAAGATGATCATCTCCCACCATATCCGCTCTCTAGCCCCATTACTTTGCACGCTAAATCGAGGCTTCATACACCAACGATTGCGGGTGTATCAATTGCAGCTTTCCTTTGTCTATATGCCTCAACAGCAATCGATCGCCCGGTTCTTCGGTTAGCTAGCGGCTTAACTCCCAGCCCCAGAAAGCAACGCCAGAACTTAGCAATAATCGCCCACGAAGTCTCCAGAAAAGTCACCAAGAATTCCACTTCATCACTACGACAAACAAGTTTCCCTTTGCCAATCTAACCCGTGTATTGGATGAAGTGGGGGCCACGTCGCTGAGACTTGAGAAGATGGCGATTTATCTGCACTTCTTGGACACGATGAACCAATCGACTCTGGACATGCTCACCAAGGTGCTCTACCTTTGCATCAATCGCCTTGACCCTGACTACGAGCCTAAACCCGAGTTGGGTCTTGGTGAGACGTTGTTGATCAAGGCCATCCACGATTGTTACGGCAGGTTGACGGCTAACATCAAGCTCGCAAGCTGGACTACAAGATGCTGTAAAAGACTTGGGTACGGTAGCACAGAAGTCGCGTCTGGGTCAACCCACCATGTTCAAGCCGGCGCCGGTGGATTTGGAAGGGGTGTTTGAGAGTCTCACCCATATTGCCAAGACAAAGGGGACCGATGCTTAGAATCGGAAGATTGGCATCATCATCAAGATGTTGACGGCGTGCGATGCCAATCTGAATGAAGCCAAGTTTCTTGTTCGTCTGCTGGAAGGTAAGCTTCGTGTTGGTCGTGCTGATCAAAGCAGTACTAAGCTCAGCGCTTGCGAGGTAGACCACGATGATTCATTTGCCATATTTCAACCAACTCCTGTGGCTTCATGTTCCTCTCACATGCCGCCGATAGCCTCGCGTTGTTGGCCAAAGTTCCCGAGTATGTTGATACTTTGGTCTTGTCCATTTTATCCGACCTTGCTACCATAATGAACTGCTCTAAGGTGATGGAGATTGTTGCTGGAGCCATAAAGTTTGGACTGCTTCTTGTTGGACTTATGAGTTACTTGTTTGATATGCCAATTGACTGGTTAGAGCCGTACAAGTGAGAATGAATTACAGGTCGATTATCACAAAACTTTACACCAAAATAATCGCCAAAAATAGGTTTTTCGGTATCTACCAGTCATGTAGACCATAAATCGTAGCAAAAAAAAATCTTGTAATTTTTTTTGATGTTTGACATCGACGACTGGGTCCTGGGGTTTTCATGGATCATCGCGCCTAACCATAAATTATGAATTGACGAAGATTGCACCATTAAAGGCAGTAAACGGAAATCTAAGACATCCGTTACATTCAGCACGTCTCTGTCTTCATAGTGATTGGCCAAAAAGCTTCGATTTCGAAACTTTTTGGAACCAGATTTCATGCGATCTGGCGTTTTTTGAGTGGTCATTTTTGCGATTTATTCAGTCGGGATAGAGGTTTACAGAAACCAAAGCCACCTAGCATGAAGCCGGCATTTTGCTCTATAAGACCCAAGCATCGCTTTTCTGCTTTTATCGGTATCGAGCTCGCTATTGCACAGTTTACGTGTTTTTGGTGCGACCAACCCCTAGGCCGAATGGGCCAAAATCGACAAATCGACAGATTCCCTCAAATTCCATCAAACTTTGTCTAGGTGAAAAGACCACCCGTTTAAACATAGTAGGCCATCTCAAAGTCGCTACCGGGTGGCGTAGACTGTACTTTTCCTCGCAATACGCGGGGTCAGTGCAAGACAAGTGTACCGGTTGATCAACCATCAATCCATTTAGTGACGGTGGTTGCTTTCATTCAGTTCATAGATGTTACAGAAGTAGTAGGAACCGTAATTGAAAGTGCCAGCGATAATTGAATCCATCATAAGTAATCATTTCTCAATCATTCCTGATCTTATCGGTTGGTGCGGCGGGGCTCATCGCGTCGCGACGCGAAATACGTCGAAGTTGCCCATACCCCATCATGGACTTTCCCCGCCTACCATGATAAAGCGCCGCAATTGGACCTGACGTTTACAACTGAAAACAGGCGATTTGCTGCTACCGGTTCCTGGTGCCATTGACCCTGAGCCACCACCCGCTGGTGACATCGCAGGTGCCCAAGTGGTGGTGGAGCTGGTGGTGCAATGACATTGCGATAAGACAAATTCCACGTGGGTGGAATCGGTTTATAACCTTCCGGGACCCTTTCCACCGGTTTGAACACACCTTGTTTCATAAAGTTATCAACCTCATCCTTGCTTGAAACTTGCCATTCTCCGCGTTTAGTAGCGTGAGTCTAGTTCTTTGGGGGTGCCATGTTGTCTTTAAGAGGCTCTGCTACTTCAAGTTTGGCGACTTGTAAGTGGTGTACCGTACCTTCACTATTTCCCATCAGACTAAACTCTGGCCCAATGATTCTAGTGGCGATGTCCAACAACCAATTGAACTGTTATTTCGAATTCAAGCTCGTGGACTACGTCATGAACACCCATCGTACTGTCATCAGAGTTGGTTCATAGTTAATGGCTGGCTATTGTCTCGAGATACTCCCATACTGATTAAGAGCTCTCAATATGGGTTGGTTCCCGAATTTGTCATACCCGAATAGCTTTTTAAACGCTCCTTGGTTTCTTTGGATTGCTGGTAATAGTGTTAGCACCTTATTGTGGTAACCTGAGCGGCTTGTTATGTCTTTTGGTTGCAAGTCTCGGGTAAGAATTGTCATTATTCAACGCGTCGTGGGGTGTACCGGCACATTGCTGGACGAAGTCTAAGCCGAGGTGTTGCTGGCGTTGCCGGGGTTGTTGGCGACCCTCTCGCAGGACCAGGCGACGGCGTTGTTGGCCAAAGCTTCCGTGGTGGTGAGGATTTTTGTTGACCCTTGAGTCTTGTCCATTTCATCCGACCTTGCGACTATAATGAACTGCTTTAAGGTGAGGAGATATTGCTGAAGTCAGGGAAGCGTAATCGTTTATCGTTGGACATATCAGTCTTTTCATTGACATGCCAACTGACTGGATAGTCCAGTACAAGAGATAACGGGTTGAAAGTCGATTACTGCCAAACTTTACACCAAAAAAATCGCCAAAAATACACTTTTCGGCATCTACCAGTCATGTAGTCACTATTTCATACCAAATAAATTTTCACGATTTTTTTTGATGTTTGACATCGACGGCTGGGGTTTGGGGTTTTCTGGGATCATCGCGCCTAACCATAAATTATGAATTGACGAAGATTGCACCAACAAAAGCGGTAAATGGAAATCTGAAATAATTGTTACCATCAGCCCGTCTCTATCTTTATAGTGAATGGCAGAAAAGCCACAAACTCGAAAAAAATTTGGACCAGATTTCATGCGATCTGACGTTTTTTGAGTCGTCAATTTTGCGATTTATTCAGTCGTAATAAGGGTTTACAGAAATCAAGGCCACCTAGCATGAAGCCGGCATTTTGCTCTATAAAACCCAGGTATTACTTTTCTTTCATTCGGTGGTATTGAGCTCGCTATTGCACAGAATGCGTGTTTTTGGTGCGACCAACCCCTAGGCCATTTGGGCCAAAATCGACAAATCGACAAGTTCCGTCAAATTCCGTCAAACTTTGTCTAGGTGAAAAGGTCACCGGCTAAAACATAGTAGGCCATCTCAAAGTCGCTACTGACTAGCGTAAACCGTACTTTTCTCACCATTATATGTTTCATTAGTGAGAGACGAGAACACCATCTAGACTAGCCAATGTGTCGGTGGTTGCTTCCATCTTACTCTCAAATATCACAGAGACGCTAGAAGATGCAATTAAAGCGTAATCTCCATTTATTGTTGGTGAAGCCGCCCGACGTCAAGAGAAAGATGCAGCAGCACCACTACAGCCAAATACTCGAAGGCGACACTCCTGGTGTCGATAACGCCGACGACGACAAATAACATCACTTTGGTGACGTGGTTATTCACCAAGTGATCCACACCATCGAATCCTCTCTCGACTGTGGGTTGCACATAGCATCGTACCTTCGGCTGGGTTTTTGGCCGATATCCATTAGACTAACACCGTGAACATGAGTCATACCAAAACTTCGCCACAAGAAACAGCTCTTTTCACATGATAAACATATCTACAGACATCAAAAGGTTACTAGTATTGATTCATTGAATGAGAAATGACACGTACACATTCGTTGTCTATCACCATACTCTATGAAGCTTACTTGTGATCAACTCTACCAAAGTAAACCTTTTTCCAACTGAAAGATTCTTAATTTGTTATAGTCTTTGAGCACACAGCCTCGCCTTTTGTAAACCAAATGTTCGAGTCAAATAGCTCAGCTTGTCTTGCGTTTCGTGATTGTTATGGGTTATAACTGACAAGCAACAACTGTCACGATGTACCTGACACCACCAAGCGACGTTTTGGTTCATTCTCCATCGAGAAAACGTGGATAACTTGCGTTCCTTGATAGTGCAATACTCAACATCACGCAAAAGTCGTGTGGATATCGAGAATGAAAAAACGAGTTGGCATTTATCGACCATGAGTTCATGGGACTTTCGATTTTGGGGCTTATATGCAGGCAACGCCACCCACTCTCACTATGACCGATGAGCGGGCTTTGAAATACGGAAGATAACAGCATACCCAAGCCATCCATTGAAGTGATATGTGAACTACACATCAGCAAAAGCACAAGCTGGTGTATAAAGTTTGTTTCAAGGACCAGAGCAACTCGCTTTCGGACATGGTGATCCCGTTGGTGGCTGATGCCCATCCCCGAGTCCAGTACACCGGCAATAACCCTTTCATCAACCTCTCTGAGATAGCGCCAAGAAGGTGCTCGAGTCCTATCTCGACCAGGCGCTTCTGGACTTGTTGTTGGGGCTTTTGCAGAACCTGTACAAGCACTACGTCTACGAACAGGTGCTCACCACCATTGCCACCATCGCCGCCGCCTCCCAGCCCTACTTTGGCAAGTTACTACGACACGTTAATACCATGCTTATTTCACGAGTTGGCCAAGTGCATCGAGGGTTCCATTCTCGTTGCTCTTTCCGTTGGGTGCACAAGTCATTGCTCACGCCACCGAAGCCATGGTCCGGTTCGCTAAATCGCAGCAGCTGATCACCATTGACGACGACCCCATCACACAGTTTTTGGAATAAGGGATTTTCGTCGCGTGTGCCGTGGTGTCGGCCGCAAGTTTCAGGCTCGTGCCACCCAGGACATCTTATTATATGAAGAAGACCAGGCGAAGGAGTATGCATAGAACAAAGAGTGGGACGTCATTAACTTAAGTGGTAAGTTCATCGCCGTTCCCGCGCTGACGTTGGACGATAAGGTGATGGCGTTAAACCTTTTTCGGCTGGATGCTACTCAATTAAAGGGCAACTCTGTCTCCACGTCGGCGAGATCGTCGATCTGATCTCCATTCCCGCCCTCCAATTTTTCTTCCATGACGGCATGCGGGTGCTGGCGGCCAATTACAACGTCGCCCTGTCGTGCCACTTGTTCATCGCCAAGCTGGTGCAAACCACAACCGCCGAACCCATACCCGAGCTCCGGCGATGACGACTACACCGAAGACGTCAAAGATGTGGACGACGAGTACACCGACGACGAGTTGTAAGACGAATGCAAAAAGTTGGTGCTGGAATTATTTTAACATGCCGTTTGCCCAGCTGTTCTTGGACGTGGCTTGGACCACCCGTCACCATGTTTGTCAACGTTAACAACACTCACTCGAAGCTTTGCAGGTTGGTGATGGTGTTTGACGTGATTGATGGTGGTGACGCTTCGGTTTACGTCAGTTTGGGGTTGATGATAATAGAGCTGGTTGTGACGCTGGCGTTGGCCCGCGACACGTTGCTGGACGAAGTCTATACCGAGATGGTTCCAGCGGTATGGGGGTTGGTGGTGGCCCTTTAACATGACCCCAGGCGACGGTGTTGTTGGCCACAGCTCCCGAAGTGATGAGAAAGTGCATTGCGTACTTTTAGTATAAACCGCTTGAGAGAGGCCCCCTCAACTATCGATGAAGTGATACATGGCGGTTAGTGGAAGACATAGTATTGACTGACACGGGATTCACCCTGAATTCAGAGGTCATGTGGATTTTTGAGTCACGTACATTTCATTTCAGTGTCAGTAGGTTGAAGGTCGGTTAGTACAAAACTTCACACCAAAAAAATCGCCACAAATACGCTTTTCGGCATCTACCAGTCATGTAGACCATAAATCACAGCAAATAAATTTTCATGATTTTTTTTGATGGTTGACATCGTCGGCTGGGGTTTGGGGTTTTCTCGGATCATCGCGCCTAACCATAAATTATGAATTGACGAAGATTGCACCAACAAAAGCGGTAAATGGAAATCTGAAACATCCATTGCATTCATAACGTCTCTATCTTTATAGTGATTAGTTAAAAAGCCACAATTTCGAAAACTTTTTGGACCAGATTTCATGCGATCTGACGTTTTTTGAGTGGTCAATTTTGCGATTTATTCAGTCGGGATAAAGGCTTACAGAAATCAAGGCCACCTAGCATGAAGCCGGCATTTTGCTCTATAAAACCCAGGTATTACTTTTCTTTCATTCGGTGGTATTGAGCTCGCTATTGCACAGAATGCGTGTTTTTGGTGCGACCAACCCCTAGGCCATTTGGGCCAAAATCGACAAATCGACAGATTCCCTCAAATTCCGTCAAACTTTGTCTAGATGAAAAGACCACCCGTTTAAACATAGTAGGCCATCTTTGAGTCGCTACCGAGTGGCGTAGACCGTACTTTTCCTCGCAATACACGGGGTCTGTGTAAGACAAGTGTACTGGTTAATCAACCCAACTTTATAAAAAAACGTGTTCACTCACTAGCGGTTGTGGATAAACCAACAGTAATTGTAACGATTCGATTCTGCATAACATTAAAATGGAATTATAGATATTTGGACTTGATAACGGCTATCAGTGACTTTCAATGCATATATAAATGTATCTCACGATTAACCAAAATTTTGATACATCTAGGAAGTCGTCTATGCCTATACAATACCATTCTCATACTGAACACTATCATTACAGGATAAATCATTACCACTTCTACATCATTGAAACCAAATGTTTGACTTACCAATACTAATACCAAACACCTAAGTGTGTCAGGTTGACTGCATAAATGTGTAGGATTTGTCAGTTGTACGAAGTGATAAGAGAACCGTCTACATTATCGAGGTAAGGGCTAATGCTTAGTGATCATGATCACCATAATGACCACAACTAATACATTATGGTGTACACTTTTTGATCACAATGACACAACTGAGACCAAAAAAGAGTACACCTTTCAATCAAATTGCAAGAGAATTACATTGGTGAACTTCGTATGGTAGTACCAAATGATGGTGAGAAGCTTATAACACATGACACTTCAGTGTTTTTTTACTCTGACTACTTTGATCTCATCGTTGGTATCTAACTTCTCCAAGTCGCGCCGCACAAAATCTCTTCTCGACGGTGAACATGGACGAAGAACACACTCGCCCCGTGGAAGACACTGTGCCCCAGGACGAGTCGGTCGCCGTGGACCAACAACCTCAGCTTGATGCCGAGGACAACTTGATCGACGATGCTCGCAGAGAGGCCGACGAGCTCGACGCTATCGACAACGCCGATGGTGACGATGGTGACGATGGTGCCGAAGGCACCGAAGGCGCGGAGGGCGCTGAAGACGAACAGGCGCTTCTCAACGAAGACGTGGCTGCTGACGACGATGTCTACTCGCTTCCAGCATTTAAGAATAAGGACCTGCTGCAGAAAACCGTCAAACGTAACGTGCGGCGGGCTCGACCCGATTCTAACTCGCGGTCGCCCGTTCCCATGGAAGCAGTGCCCCAATCCTACGACCAACCCTCCACTGGCTACGAGGAATACAGTAACGAGGATCCGGAAATGCGTAAACGTCGGGAACTTGAAGCTAAGATGGACGCGGCCGTTAAGGCTAAGGCCACCAAGCGGAGAAAGGTTGATTATGATGACTTGGAACGGATGCAAGACGACAAGATCGACTTGCTCAAACAACAAATGGTGTACGCTGCCACTGTTGACGTGGAAAAGAACGGTAGAGGCGAGATTGCTACGGAAAAACTCAAGCTTTTGCCCGAAGTGGTCGACATCTTACTGAGAGCCGACTTGGCGATCTCGGTACTCGATAACAACTTGTTGGATGCGGTGAGACAGTGGTTAGAACCGTTACCCGATGCGCTGATGCCGGCGTACCAAATCCAAAAGGAATTAATCACGGCGTTGGAACTGATGCCCATCAAGACCGACCATCTCGTCGCCCTGGGCATCGGTAAGGTGTTGGTGTTTTACCAACGGCTGAAGCGTACCGAAGCGTCGCTCAAACGGATAGTCGATCGCTTGATCAGCGACTGGACCCGTCCCATTTTGAATAAGTCCGACTCCTATAAGGACCGGACCATCGCCTTCCACGAGTACAACAAGACGAGATACGCCAACCAATTACTGTCGCAACGGTCTAAGACTAAGGAAGTCAAGACCCTTTACGAAGAAAACGCCGCGAGAAGAAACCGGGCAGCCATTCCCCTGGCGCGGACTACTGCCTACAAGATTGCTCCCAAGGTTGACAGCGACATGTTGCGGAGACAAATGTCTCGCAACCAAGGTACCGATGAACGCTTCAAGAGCATCCAGTCGAAGATCACCAACATGGGGCGCCGCAAGGTCACCAAGAAGGCTGGACCGTCTATTGAGGGTAAGGGTCTCAACATGTAGATTACGAGTTATGCAAATACACACTAATGATGACAAGGAGTACGGGGAGAATGAAACTTTAGATATAAAAGCTTCAAAAAGGGACCCAAGTGTTAGGACCTATATGTCCGAGGACCGTCTAGAGCTGACAGGTCAGGGTTACCCGGACTGTTGAGCTCAGCAAGTTGGGACTCTGACGGCCCAACAGCCAGCTCAACACTTGAATCCAGTT